>CM055266.1:44916389-44954788 GCA_029237695.1 Conchocele bisecta
GTGCCTGTTTTGTAACAACACAAATCACCATTGTAAATAGCCTCATACACAGAAAATGGTACAGTGCGTCACCTTAACCTGGTTGACCACATACCATACCCAATACTTGGCTCATTTAGAAAACGTTACCCCACCCACCCATTTCCATACACTATACCTTACAGCCTTTACTTATTAGTAACAAATTGTAATATTTGAGTTACTGATGTTTATTGCAGTGATCCACGCCAATATGTTGAAACTATAATGGGATTTATGCTTCCACAGTCCACACAAATGTGTGACGTGTATGGAAATGGGTGGGTGGGGTAACGTTTTCCAAATGAGCAAAGTATTTGGTCCTGGGTCCGAGTCTTCCACATGTGCCTGTATATAGTGCAGTGAAGTTTCATATGGGGAGAGTGAATATGGCCCATGTGTATGTACATTATGTAGCACAGTACAGTATCTAGGAAATGTGCACACGTCAGCCATTGCTTGTGTACATTTTGAAAATGTTGGCAAAAGTACAAATACCAGAAGTCCCCATTTCTCCAGTGGAAAATACATTTTACACGCTTGTTGACATCATTTTCATGAATATTTGTAATTCAAAAATGTCTTTAGTATGTTGCTCATGTGACTGATGTAAACATGCTGGTGGTGCATGTTGCCACATAATTTTACATGTTAGCAGGGTTAAAACAGAAGAGTGGATTTAAGTGTATCTATGGTTTCATCTGGGTCGGGTGTAATTGCGTCTCGGATTTTGAATTCATTATAGGAATGAATGGCCTTTTTGTGGAATTTATCGGGGTATAAACCTGGAAAAGTCGCGGGAATACTGGACGAAGGCCGGAAGGCCTCGTCCAGTATTCCCGCGACTTTTCCAAGTTTATATCCCCGATAAATTCCAAGAAAAGGCCATTCATTCCTTATAATTCCAGCATTTGAAATACATTCATCAAGAAAATGTGTTTATTTTCCGTTTTCTTAGAATTATTTTAACTGCGCCTGACGGTTACGGAAAGTAGTTCGGCATGGGAGTTTACTGGGATATGAATTTTGGACAGAGACTTGCTACGGACCAAACAAATGTTAGGGAATTGTGTAAATGTTTTTGTGCTGGAATTATAGGAAAGTAGTTTCTACAACAATGATATACTATAATAAGCTTAGAATTGCAAATGTATTCGGTTAAGTGATGCCTGTACATGTACAGTCGAATCATTTTATATCATTTAGATTGATTGTCAAATAACTGTGTAATTTGTCCACAGTATGAATGAATACATGAAATAAACTGATATATGCCATTTTCATAGTTATTGTTTCAATCATGATTATAAAACTTGGTATGCACCAATCGACTCAGAATAAACGTGATAAAGCATGTGCATTGGTTGACTCAATATGATTGTATGTGTGTCCAACAGTAAGATAACTTCATATGCATGTATATTATCCATATGTTCATTCGAACCTCACCCATGCACCCCCATGCCCAAGGTCAAATTACTAGAAATGTGCGTCCGTAGATGTGTACACGTTTCTCCATTTCTCTAATAACTTCTTTACTGTGCAAGTTTACTATCATCCATAGTTCCCCACCCCACCCATGTTTTCCCCATGCCCAAGGTCAAATAACATTGAAATTTGGGTCCAGTAGATGAATGCGCGTTTCGTCATTCTCCTACAACTTATTTACTGTATAACAAATTGGCTTGACAGTTTATGTGCATGTTTATTAACGATCATATGTTCATTCCCCATCCCACCCGTGCTATCGTCATGCCCAAGGTCAAGGTCCAACAACTTTTAAATTTGCGTCCCTCCAGTAAATGTGTGTGCATTTCTCCATTCTCTTATAATTCTTTTTTTACTGTGTAATAAATTGGCTTGAAACTTCATGTGCATGTTTATTATCATCCACATTTTCATTCCCTACCCCACCCATGCTCTCCCAATGCCCAAGGTCGAGGTAAAATAACTTTGCAGTTTCCGTTCATTCTTCTATATAATATAAATACCGTTAAATACCTACAACCCACGAAATTTAACATGAGCCAAAAGAGATGAGGACGGGGGGTCTCTTCCATCTGTAGACAGTTTTCACTTGAAATACATGAACTGAGGTATATAATAACATATGTAAATACAACTGAATCCCAAATCCAAGAAGGCTGCCATAAACAGATTAGACAATAATAATAACAGAGTACCAAATAGAAAGGGATTTTCCCAAGCATATCCCTTTTTCGCTCACTTTTTTGCTCTCTCGCCACAACTGATTTCCACGTTTGAGCAGTTTTGGGGTCGAAATGTGGTCAAACTCGCAAATTGGAAGCTCATCAAATTCGCCTCTAAAACTGATCATTTCCAGGTTTGAGCAGTTTTGGTGGGCATTGTAGGAAATTTCCTACATTAGAAACTCTCCATTTGCAGGTTTTCGTAGTTATTGACAGCAAAACAAACAACGGAATATGGGCAGTGTTATTTAATAAATTAATTTAATAAATATAAACTCGATTGTGGGAAATTTCCCACAATTGAAATACAGAATTTACAATTTAACAAAATAATTACAAATTGGGCACTGAAATGCCAAAAAATACAACTCCGACAATATCCGAATACAATGAACTAAACATGATGATTAATCAGTTTTCATTGTAGGAAATTTCCTACATTCGATTTAGGTGTTTTACTTTTGTCTAGGAAATATTGTTAAACTTTTCTAAATAAATTTCAACACTGATATTCAAAACATACAACTTTGACAATATCCAAATGTACATTAATTTAATTGAACGTAGAAAATTTCCCACAATTAAACCTCATTTACAGAAAAGTCAGAAACCGATCGTAGGAAATTTCCTACGTTCCATTCAAGTGACTTACTTTTGTGCAAGATATATTGTAAAATACACGTACATGTAACTTTCAACACCGAGATTCAAAACATAAAACTTTCACAAAACTGTGATCAGTTGTATCTGTTTTACAGAAACAACAGAAACCGATCGTAGGAAATTTCCTACGTTCGATTTAAGTGATTTACATTTGTCAAGGATATATTGCCGAAGTTCTCGAAGTTAATAAATTTCAACACTGAAATTCAAAACATACAACTTTGACAATATTCAAATGTACATCACTTGAATTTAACGTAGGAAATTTCCCACAATTAAACCTAAAAATCATTCATTTTATATCAGTCGTATTTCTTTTACAGAAAAGTCAGAAACCAATCGTAGGAAATTTCCTACGTTCGATTCAAGTGATTTGCTTTTGTCCAGAATATATATACGAAGTTTTCTATGTTAATAAAGTTAACACTGAAATTCAAAACATACAACTTTGACAATATCCAAATGTACATCACTTGAATTGAACATAGGAAATTTTCGACAATTAAATCTAAAAAATAATTCAGTTTAGATCGGTCATATTTGTTTTACAGAAAAGTCAGAAACCGATCGTAGGAAATTTCCTACGTTCGATTCAAGTGATTTAATGTATCTAGGATATATTGACAAAGTTCTCTATGTTAATGAATTTCAATAATTCAAAACACAACTTCGACAATATCTAAGTTGAAGCATAACTCACTTGAACGTAGGAAATTTCTCACAATAGTAGTAGTAAGGGAGTCAAAATGATACCACCTACCGTGATATCATTTATAACCCTCTATAATACCCCCACCACCCTCTATTATAGGAGTGTAAAAAATCTTCTAGCAACCTAGTTTTCGGCAACCATTCTATCTCTACAAAAAGTGGAAACCACGAAAGAAGAACTAGAAAACATCGCAAGAGGTCTGTGGGATCTGCCAAATTTCTACTCGTTTTTGTGCACAATCGGTTCCAAAACTGCTTCCAGCATGGAAAAATAGTCCAATTGAACATATTATAAGAGTGTAAAAATCGCTCCGACAACAATGGTTTTCGACAACCACAATCCATAGAAAACCACAGCAAGCGTTTCTGCAACCAAATTCTAGCTATTTGTAGTACTTTTTTTCTCGCATGGGAGTGTTTGGAAGATTCTATCGAAACAACTTAGGCCAACTGCCGGTATGCCCGGGCAGACAGTAGAAAATACAAAACCGTGTATATAGACATTCTAGAATATTTTGGACTACTATTTCGAAAACTTGCTGTGGTCGGTTTTGTATTTTCTACCGTCTGCCCGGGCATACCGGCAGTTGGCCTAGGTCGACTACTAGTTGGCCCAGGTCGACTTCTATTTGGCCCAGGTCAACTTCTATTTGGCAAGTTTTGCCTAGGTTTGCCTAGTTTTTCTTGTTGTACAGTGGGCAAATATATATATATATATATATACATTTGCTTGCATATTTTGTACCAACAAAACGCCACAAAAACAAAATTTGTCTGCGCAGGATATAGAAGATATTCACAATCTTCGAGGTGTCGAGTCTGCGGACGACACGAAGAAAAAATATAGGATCAGTACAACTCGTCTTCGAAGAATATGGGACGCCGTCGATGCGGAACGTAGTACAAAACCGGAAGAACAAGAAACCCCTACCCCCGTAGTACAAAGGGCGACCGCGCCTGGTCCCACCGAGTTCCCTCGGGATCTACTCGAAGATGTACGAAACGCCAGCTCGTTTGAAGAATCGACGCTCCTGTCCGACATGGAGAGACGATTGGACGCGCTGGAACGTAAACTGTTGTTGGACTCGATTTCCGACGATGTCAGCAGTTTTGGAAAAAAACTATCGATTCCGAGTGTCGAAGAAAGACGAACGGGAGGTGCACGACTTTGGTTTGAAAACCGTAGAAAGAATGCGAAGTGGTGGCTCGGGGTTCTCGTGGTGGCGTACGCGGTCTGCAAACCACTGTTCCCATTCGTGTCCCTAGAGTCTTGTAGAATCTGGAAGAATGGAGATCCCGACGCCCAGTTCGCGCACCCCGCCAAACAGTCCGCCAAACCGGAGGAAAAAAAGAAAACTCCTAGCGAGTCCATAGCACCCTGGCGACCCTTTCTACATGGAGTAGCTCTCTTTGGGAAAAAAGGTATTCGAACAGTTTTCTATTTTCTTTCGAAAACTACCCTATTGGGGGCTTCGATTGTAGTTTTTTTAATTTATTTTCGAAAAACTGCTAGAACTGCCACCGGACATTCTAGTTTCTATACTTTTTCCAAAGAAAAAGAATCTACAGGACACACTACAAATGTTCTACATTTTCTCTTGTTCGGTGTAGTGCGAGGCTCCCCCATTTTACATCGTAGTGGATTCTGTAGTTCCCGAAGAGGTACACCAATGCTATCTATTTCTTTCTGTAGGAAAAACCCGTATGTAGGAATTTCCACTCCCGTTGTTGGAGTACCGTCTTCGTTTGTGGCTACCAGAAATAGAATTGTTCTTTCGCATCCTCTGTACAGTGTGTTGCAGTACCTACTACAATCGTACAAACCTGCTTCTACATATATATCTCTGTGGGTTTCCATTTTCTTTTGCAATACAACCTCCTCTACGCACAATCTCTCTGTAGAATTGTACTCTTCCGTCTCTCTAGCCAATTGTTGTACTCTCTCCAACTCTCTTGGATCTGGGGTGGGGTTTCTACAACTTCTATGGGGTTCCATCGAATGGTCCTACCTCGGCTCCAGAAACTGCTTCCCAGGGCATACTAGAATTCGAAGAGAAACACGTGGTGGTAGCCAGAATGTTTCCCTATCTAGATGCTTTCCACCCTCCCTTTCGAACGCCTCCTTGCAACTATCTAGAACTTTGGAAATTCCTCTGGTTGTCCAAACACAAAGATGTTTTGTGCCAGTTTTGCGTATGGAATCTCCCCACAAAACTACTCTCGTACTATCTCCAAACTCCCCACCAGATCTACTTTGGAAACCTAGAATGTGCCACACTTTGTTTTCTCCTTCTGGTAGGTCCGAAATTTTGTATGTTCTGTTGTCTCCTAGCATTTTTCGAACAACTATACGGAGTTATTCCTTTTGGCAAATGTATTCTGTATGTTTCTTGGCAGCTTCCGCAAGCTTTTCTAGCTCGATTGCTCGTCTATTGTGCTCTTCTCTAGAGTAGTTTTCTAGCTCTTTTGCAAGGGTTGCCCTTCTCCAACTTTCTGCTTCCTCGACATCTTGCAATTGTGCCATTCTGTTCGCTCTATTGTATGGGGAGAGCGTGGAAACACACCCAGTAGCGGCTATTTCCGGAACTTCTAGAATTTCGAATTTGGATTTCCTTACACCTACCGTTTGGTATTTTACCTCTCTCCACTTCCATTGGATGTATTTTGTAGATGGAAGTACTTCTTCTAGATCTACTTCCTCGCTTCTAGCACGAATTTCGGTTGAACGACTGCAAGCACAGAGTATTGTGGAAGAATCGCTTGCCTTTGCAAAACACCGTAGTGGAGACATTTCTATATCTCCATCTTCCACAGACAGAATCTCTGCTAGAAAGATCGGACATTCCCGGAACCCAAAATAAAATTGCAGCTGCCCACTCCATTGCTCTACTCCATCTAGAAGGATCTGCAATAGTGGCCGCAGTTGGTCGTACACGAACTCCAGCAATCCTACCTGTACCTGTGTGCACATACCATGCTACAAAGATCTCTCCACATGGTTTGTCTCCTAGCACAAAACATCTATCGATGGATTTTGCTCGATTTTCCCATTGTTTGTACGGAGGTTGTACGATGAATAGATTTGCCCCCGAAACTTTCTCTTCTGCTTCTGCAAGCACCTCTAGTGCTGTCTCTTTGGAAATATCTGGAGAACTGTAGACCGAAACCTCGATTCTAGTGCAACCTCTTCGTTGTACATCCGCATGTTGGAATGTTTTCTGAAGATGGTCGTTTGTGCAATCTGCGTAGTCTGCTAGATGCCCACCAATGCTTGCTCATACTTCTCCTGCCTCGAAATTGGAAACTACCTTATACAATTTCGTTCTAGTGGTTCTGTTGTCTCTGGTTTGTACCCAAGAGCAAACATGGTTCCCTACTGTACCTGTGTTGTCTAGAATTGTTCCTACATCTTCTTCGAACCCTCCCCATCCACTATTTTCCCCTTGCATCGCAAAGTATTTCTCTTTCTCTAGATGTTCTACCAAAGCCGGTCTATCCAGTGTACCGGAAAAGTCTTTCGTGTAGTCCACACAGTAGATTTACATTCCAGCTGCTCGCAGTCTAGTTTGCAGAGATTGCAGCTGCTTTTCTAGAATTTCTATTGCTATTTTTGCAACAAACAATGCGAAGGGGTTTGCCCCTTGGTGTATTTCTACCCACCTTCTTTTTGCTATGCTTCCGCTAGCTTCTTCTATGCGCTCCACAGTATTTCGAATGGAACTATTTCCAAACTCTTCCCCGCGTTGAATTGTATGCACGATTGTAGTGTGCAGTGGTTTGCTATCCTTTCCAATTGTTTCTCTAGATGCAATTGCTATCCTACCCACGCAATTTTTCGCAGACCCCTTTTCTCCTGTTGTGCAAGATGCTTTGTTTCCTACTACTACACATTATTCTCTATCTAGATAGCCGAACACGTACAAATCGTCTACAAATGCTGACAAACCTTCTAGAGGTTGCAAATTTGTTTGTCCTTCGTGTCTTTCGAGGTAGTCTACCCCTCGAATGTCGGACACAAGATTTTTTTCGAATGCGTTCTCCAAGAGCAAATGCTTGGAAACACTTTTCGCTGCTCGGATACCCATCTCTTGGAAAGTTGTCGTATATGCCATTTTTCAAACTTTGTTGTCGAATACATATACAACAACATATGTTCAATTGGTTGTTCTAGAATATTTCGATGTTGGTGGGAAGTTGTTTCGATAGAATCTTCCAAACCCTCCCATGCGAGAAAAAAAGTACTACAAATAGCTAGAATTTGGTTGCAGAAACGCTTGCTGTGGTTTTCTATGGATTGTGGTTGTCGAAAACCATTGTTGTCGGAGCGATTTTTACACTCTTATAAATTGGACTATTTTTCCATGCTGGAAGCAGTTTTGGAACCGATTGTGCACAAAAACGAGTAGAAATTTGGCAGATCCCACAGACCTCTTGCGATGTTTTCTAGTTCTTCTTTCGTGGTTTCCACTTTTTGTAGAGATAGAATGGTTGCCGAAAACTAGGTTGCTAGAAGATTTTTTACACTCCTATAAATTACCAATATAATTGGGACTCCCTCTTTTCAAAATTATTTTCTCCAAAAATTCATAAATTTGCTGTCGGGAGACCCAATTTTCCTCGTTAACCAATTTTTTGATTATAGAGGGTGGTGGGGGTATTATAGAGGGCTATAAATGATATCACGGTAGGTGGTATCATTTTGACTCCCTTACTACTACTACAATTAAACCTCAAAAGTTATACATTTTATGTCAGTCGTATTTCTTTTACAGAAAAGTCAGAAACCAATCGTAGGAAATTTCCTACGTTCGATTCAAGCGATTTGCTTTTGTCCAGAATATATATACGAAGTTCTCTATGTTAATAAAGTTAACACTGAAATTCAAAACATACAACTTTGACAATATCCAAATGTACATTACTTGAATTGAACGTAGGAAATTTCCCACAATTAAATCTAAAAAATAATTCAGTTTAGATCGGTCATATTTGTTTTACAGAAAAGTCAGAAACCCATCGTAGGAAATTTCCTACGTTCGATTCAAGTGATTTAATGTATCTAGGATATATTGACAAAGTTCTCTATGTTAATGAATTTCAATAATTCAAAACACAACTTCGACAATATCCAAGTACATGTATACTGAAATTCAAAACATACAACTTTGACAATATCCAAATGTATATCACTTGAATTGAACGTAGGAAATTTCTCACAATTAAACCTAACAAGAGCTGTAGGAGAACAGCATAGCTCGACTACGAGGGTGTCGATGTACACATAGCTTGACAAAGAAGGTGGCTGCGGCCTACATAAAAACCTTAACCAAGGTTGACTAAAAACATTAATCAAGGGAAACTAGAAATGTGGCCTGTCGGCACACGAATACCCCCACTGGCAGCCAAAGAAAACGAGGCATTTTTGATCATAAGTCATTTAGCCCAGCGTTAAGGTTTCAAACGCATCAAGTCTGTGACCTTGACCGTGGGCATAGTGTGATAATCCATGCATCGGTGTAGAAGATATAGAGCGGAAGGGAATTTCAATAGGTTTGACCTTTGACCTTCAACTATGACCTTGACCTTGGACGTAGGTGCGTGGTTATTGTTCGAGACACACCTTCTCATCCTGAGAAACATTTGAGCCAAGGCATTTGATAATCCATGCATCGGTGTAGAAGATATAGAGCGGAAGGGAATTTCAATAGGTTTGACCTTTGACCTTTAACTGTGACCTTGACCTTGGACGTAGGTGCGTGGTTATTGATTGTGACACACCTTCTCATCATGAGAAACATCTGTGCCAAGCCATTTGATAATCCATGCATCGGTGTAGAAGATATAGAGCGGAAGGGAATTTCAATAGGTTTGACCTTTGACCTTCAACCTGTTCACCTGTTGACTGAGTAGGATCGTGGTTAGCATTTGATAATCCTATTGACATCAGTGTAGAAGATATAGAGCGGAAGGGAATTTCAATAGGTTTAACCTTTGACCTTCAACTGTGACCTTGACCTTGGACATAGGTGCGTGGTTATTGATCGGGACACACCTTCTCATCACGAGAAACATTTGTGCCAAGCCATTTGATAATCCATGCATCGGTGTAGAAGACATAGAGGAAGGGAAGTTCAATAGGTTTGATCTTTGGCTTTCAACAGTGACCTTGACCTTGGACGTAGGTGCGTGGTTATTGATCGCGACACACCTTCTCATCGTGAGAAACATTTGTGCCAAGCGATTTGGGAATTTCAATATTTTTTACCTTTGAGCTTCAGCTGTGACCTTGACCTTGGATGTAGTTGCGTGGTTATTGATCGCAACACACCTTCTCATCCTGAGAAACATTTGTTCCAAGGCATTTGATAATCCATGCATCGGTGTAGAAGATATAGAGCGGAAGGGAATTTCAATAGGTTTGACCTTTGACCTTCAACTGTGACCTTGACCTTGGATGTAGGTGCGTGGTTATTGATTGTGACACACCTTCTCAACATGAGAAACATCTGTGCCAAGCCATTTGATAATCCATACATCGGTGTAGAAGATATAGAGCGGAAGGGAATTTCCATAGGTTTGACCTTCAACTGTGACCTTGAACGTAGGTGCGTGGTTAGCAATTTGATAATCCATGCATCAGTGTAGAAGATATAGAGCGGAAGGGAATTTCAATAGGTTTGACCTTTGACCTTCAACTGTGACCTTGACCTTGGACGTAGGTGCGTGGTTATTGATGGCGACACACCTTCTCATCATGAGAAACATTTGTGCCAAGCCATTTGATAATCCATGCATCGGTGTAGAAGATATAGAGCGGAAGGGAATTTCAATAGGTTTGACCTTTGACCTTCAACAGTGACCTTGACCTTGGACGTAGATGCGTGGTTTTCCAAGTATGGTTGCTGTAGGCCCAGGAGTATTTCCATATACAAGCTTGAGTAAAAAACGTAACCAAGGGGAGATAACTAAGTAATCCAAGGATAAAAGTAGGTCAAGGTGAAATATAGGTCAGGGATTATTGATGTACATCACTAGGAGATGAAGTTGTCCAAGTATGGTTGATGTAGGCCCAGAAGTATTCCACATATACAAGCTTGACTATAAACATTAACCAAGTAATTGAAGGTTAAATGTAGGTGAAGGTAAAATAAAGGTCAGGTGTTATTGATGTACATCCATATGAGAAAAAGTTATCCAAGTATGGTGTCTGTATGCACAATAGTATTCCATCTACAAGCTTGACTAAAAACCTTAACCAAGGTTGAGTAAAAACCTTAACCAAGGGGAATTAAGTAAGTAATTTAAGGTTAAATGTAGGTCAATGTCAAATATAGGTCAGGGGTTGTTGATGTACATCACTTGGAGATGAAGTTGTCCAAGTATGGTTGGTGTAGGGCCATGAGTATTCCATCTACAAGCTTGACTAAAAACCTTAACCAAAGAGATTAAGTAAGTAATTCAAGAGGAAATGTAGGTCAAGGTCAAATATAGATCAGGGGTTATTGATGTACATCACTATGAGAAAAGGTTGTCCAATTATGGTGTCTGTATGCACAATAGTATTCCATGTACAAGCTTGAGTAAAAAGCTTATCCAAGGTCGAGTAAAAAAACCTTAACCAAGGGGGAATTAAGTAAGTAATTTAAGGTTAAATGTAGGTCAAGGTCAAATATAGGTCAGGGGTTGTTGATGTACATCACTAGGAGATGAAGTTTGTCCAAGTATGGTTGGTGTAGGGCCAGGAGTATTCCATCTACATGCTTGACTAAAAACGTTAACCAAGGGGAATTAAGCAATTCAAGAGGAAATGTAGGTCAAGGTCAAATATAGATCAGGGGTTGTTGATGTACATCACTAGGGGATGAAGTTGTCCAAGTATGGTGGGAGTAGGGCCAGTAGTATTCCATATAGAAGGTTGACTAAAAACCTTAACCAAAAGGAATTAAGTAAGTAATTGAAGAGGAAATGTAGGTGAAGGTCAAATATAGATCAGGGGTTATTGATGTAGATACCTATGAGAAAATGTTGTCGAAGTATGGTGTCTGGATGCACAATAGTATTCAATGTACAAGCTTGAAAAAAAACCTTAACCAAGGTTGACTAAAAACCTTAACCAAGGGGAATTAAGTAAGTAATTCAAGAGGAAATGTAGGTCAAGGTCAAATATAGATCAGGGGTTATTGATGTGCATCACTAGGTAGATGAAGTTGTCCAAGTATGGTGGGTGTGTAGGGCCAGTAGTATTGCATATACAAACTTGACTAAAAACCTTAACCAAGGTTGAATAAAAACCTTAACCAAGGAATTAACCAAGTAATTCAAGAGGAAATGTAGGTGAAGGTCAAATATAGATCAGGGGTTATTGATGTACATCACTAGGAGATGAAGTTGTCCAAGTATGGTGGGTGTAGGGCCAGTAGTATTCCATATACAAGCTTGACTAAAAACCTTAACCAAGGCGTGACGGTGATGCCGACGCCGACGCCGGGGTGACAACATAAGCTCTACTTATTCTTCGAATAGTCGAGCTAAAAATCATTCATTTTATATCAGTCGTATTTATTTTACAGAAAACTTAGAAACCAATCGCAGGAAATTTCCTACGTTCGATTCAAGTGATTTACTTTTGTCCAGGATATATTGACGAAGTTCTCCAAGTTAATAAATTTAACACTGAAATTCAAAACATACAACTTTGACAATATCCAAAAGTAAATCACTTGAATGGAACGGAGGCAATTTCAAACAATTAAACCTAAAAAATAATTCATTTTAGATCAGTCAAATTTGTTTTACAGAAAAGTCAGAAACCGATCGTAGGAAATTTCCTGCGTTTGATTCAAGTGATTTACTTTTGTCTAGGATATCCGTCAAGCAATCGGTCGAGTAATATTAAAGTTATACCATGATGAAGAAACTTGTACAAACTTTTTCTTACGAAAAAAAAAGTTTGTTTCCGCAAAAATATGAAGGTAAAACAGGCCATAGTCATGTTAATGGCGGCATGAGTGTGTTCGCAATGTTCACATGCATCAAGTGTCCAAACATTGAAGCAATCCGTCAAATAATATTAAAGTTATACCATGATGACGAACCTTGTACAAACTTTTTGACAAAAGCGGCACATGCACATGATTGTGAGATATTTACTACAACAAAGGACATACAAGTTTGTCAATATACATAGCAAAGCCATAATAAATATATGTTGTTTACATGGAGAACTATGCAGAGGAGGCAGAACAATTTATTTATTTAATGGTGTTTAATGGCCTGTTAAAAGCTGAGGTCGTCCTAGGTCATGCTAACTGGGTCAAATCCCATATGTCATCTGTATGGATTGGGGTACCGTCAATGGAAATTCAATGGCAAACAAATGGAGTTACATGTATGTAGTAAGACATCTGGAGTGATGTGACGCAGGATCTCACACGTGATGCAGCACATAATTTCACATTTGGTGTCACACAGGATCTCAGAAGTGTTGTCACGCAGGATCTTACAAATGATGTGACGCAGTATCTCAGGAATGCACAAGTGATGTGATCATGCTGATGCTGCGGATCTCAGGAATGATGTAACGCAGGATCTCAGCAACTCACGAGTGATGTGACGCGGGATCCCACATGTGATGTGACGCATAATTTCACATTTGGTGTGACGTAGGATCTCAGAAGTGTTGTCACACAGGATCTGACAAGTGATGTCATCATGGGGACGCTGCGGATCACAGAAATGATGTAGCACAGGATCTCAGCAACTTGTGAGTGATGTGACGTAGGATGCCACAAGTGATACAGCATTTCACAAATTGTGTGATGCAAGATTTCACACTCGATGTCATTATCATATATTTACATGCCACAGAGTTTCTGTCATTGGGTTTGATTGTGACGAAAGTGTTCCAACAAGGTGATGACATTGATGCACAGTGGCAGGTCATACTGAAGATATTCATTGTCAGGGTTCAACAAAACATCTACGTCAAACTGAAACAGATATAGAAAAGTATACAGTATTACCGTATGTTTGATCAAATTCATTAGCGAAGAGTGTATGCCTTGAACAGACTACAAATGCCCAGGCTGATAAGGGACTACACTGGTTGCAAACTCATTAGGTGATGTCTTTTAAGGGACGTCAGCAATAAAAAATAATGTTCTCCCGCTTTTAATGAATTTATGTAGTGAATACCGGTACTGGCCATTTGCTGGAAAAAAATGTTCCAGGTCCCTTAAAGTTTCATGTACATGCCCACTCAGTAGGCACAAAATGTTCTTTATATCAGAGACATTTCCTGGCAAAATAAACATTCATTCACAATTTCCCCACATAATGATTGGCATTATTATACATTTTATATCAGGTAAATATCCATACTGATATTAGGGGCGATAACCGTGTTTCCTTAAACATTACTAATTATTCTCTGTATTTATATTTTGATGTGCAATGATCATACTTTATAATCTGTCGAAAATACTATTTTTTCAGGTGAGGCATTTAATTTGAATAAATAATTAAACACGAGCTCCGCGGAGCAAGATGTCCCGCCTGGCGCAATTTGATAGTACATAAGGAGCTTGTAATAACCTTGGGGTTAGGAGCGCCGTGGCGTAATGGTTAAATGTGTCGGACTACTGATCCAAGGTTCGTGGGTTGGAGCCTGACTAGCGGCGTGCGTTGTGTCCTTGAGCAAGACACTTTATCCACACTGCTCCAGTTCACCCAGCTGCAAATGGGTACCGATAATTCGTAGTTGCTCTGTAAATACGAATTACCGGCTTCTCTAAAAAATCTCTACCTCCGTTCTTTCTCCCATTCTTGGGAGACGGCATGAAAGGTCCTAGAGCCAGTGCCGCCATTAAATATAAGCTAAAGCAAAAGCTTGGGGTTAGTGAGCACATTGGGCTTTCTGTAGAATGATGCGGATTGTTGTTACAAACAGGGTTGGCAATTTCCCGGGAAATAAGAGTATTTCCAAGGACGGCGGGAAATACTGGGAAATACTGGGAAATACCGGGAAATACCGGGAAATATGAATCTTGGTGGTCTTTTTCATTCCTAAATGTCAAGATGAGTCTCTATATTCCCCTATATCTACTATGGTTTATATCTGTGTAGACTGATAAGCCTACAGGTAAAACATTCTGCAATAAAAAGAAATAATAAGTTTATTTAGAGAGAAAAAAACATCATTATTGTGTAGACAATTTTCTTCCCTATATACAAGTCTATGTAGTATTTGCCAACTGTCTATTTTATTGTATATGAGAACACCTCTCATTACTATAGTAACCTGCCACTAATAAAAGCTGCTTTTGGAATTTTGAGAAAATCCCTGTTGATAACAGTGATAATCCATGTACAGTGTAAGTGTAATTGTTTTACAACTTGACATGACCATATACAGACCACCTGGGTTCTTATTATACAGCATGACACAAAAGGTGTGAGAGAAGGCTGACAATTAACAGCCTGTTGTCATAATCTGATGGTTCATTAAAGTATATTAAAGTATATTAAAGTCTCATGCAAATAAGTAGACATTAGTAGGCTCTTGGCTAATTTTAACGATTTTAGGTACTGTATCGCATATGCACCATCGTGGCACATAGTATTCACGTTAACTAAATGTTATTTAATGCAAATAAGTAATACAAATGCAAAGCATAAAACAACAGTACATTGTCAGTCATAAGACTTGTAAGAGACTGTGTATGCACATCATGCATGCTAAGATCATTTATTCTCATTTCTTGATACCGAATATTAGTGTGGGAGAAGGTTGACAATTAACAGCCTGTTGTCTAAACATAGTCTGATCATGATGACGTTATCCTTGTGAATTGTATCTAGCAGACACTCAGAATGCTTCCTAAAAAATGAAGAAGTAATTTACAAAAAAATAATACAACCAAAATATAAATGTCATGGTTGCCAAATATTCCACCTGATGAGTACCCCTAGTTGGGAATGAAACAGATCTATACATTGTAATTAACCCCTATATCTAATTATTAAGTTGTTGATTGTTTAATTAACTATTACTGAGCTTAAAACTTAATTTAAATAACTTTAATTAACAAATAACATCAAAATTCATATTTCCCGGTATTTCCCGGTATTTCCCACTTTGGGGAGTATTTCCCGGGACAGGAAATACCGGTATTTCCCGCCGGGAATTACCGCACCCGGTATTGCCCGGCCAACCCTGGTTACAAATGCATGTATGGAATATTAAAGCATTCCATTGAGGGAAACAGAAGTTACAATGAATTAACCTGAGAGTTAAGTTTTAGAAACAGAGCTAAACGCAAAAACTTAACGTTGAATGCATGCGAAAAGTAGGTCAATGAACCATGATAACTAGGTCAAGGTCACATTGGCTCCCTCTGTGTGAGATGGTTACATCACAGTGTTGATGTATACCGAAGCATTCCATCAAGGGAAACAGAGGTTGTAATACATTAAACCGAGCGTTAACTTTTCCAAACACGGAAATTTCTAAGTCACTGACGTGACCTTTGGGGTTAGCGGGCACCATGGGATATATTTAGAATGATGCGAGATGTTGTTACAAATGCATGTATGGAATATTAAAGCATTCCATTGAGGGAAACAGAAGTTACAATGAATTAACCTGAGCGTTAAGTTTTAGAAACAGAGCTAAATGCAAAAACTTAACGTTGAATCCTGCATGTAAAATAGGTCAATGAATCATGAAAAGTAGGTCAAGGTCACATGGGCTCCCTCTGTGTGAGATGGTTACACCACAGTGTTGATGTATACCAAGTATCGAGGTCGTAGGAGTTATAGTTTTCTGGAAACTGAGCTAAACGCAAAACTTAACGTGAAATGTTGACGCCACCTCCGACACCGCCGCGTACGGAAAAGCTATGCCTATGTCCCACTTCTGCTAAAGCAGGCGGGACAAAAATATCATGCCTCATTTGCATATGAAAAAACAAAAAAGCCTGATACCACGCGCGTCACTATCAGAATAAATAAATTTTACTAAATGATTATATCTGTATAGCGGACACTCGTAATTTTTAGCACAGGTGGAATAGCGACACAAATATACACTAATTCCTATAAAGAACAGTTTGTTGCCCTCTGAGTGGGCATGTACCTTTAAAACTGTGAGTACTGACTGTGCCTCAGATACAACGGTAATATCCAATAATTCCAATTCATGTGCAGTAAATGACATATATGTGGCTGTGACTGGATAAATTAGGCGTATTTGCGCATCTGCAGTCTGATCAGGATCTTACATCTGCTCGCCCATTTCATCAATGAAACAACCGTCATGCTTCTAACAAGCAATATAGATCTTTATCAGGCTACATGAGTGTGAAGAAGCCACACAAATTTCATAAGCCCCATTTCTCCAGTCACAGCCACATATTATCAATCAATCACACTATTTTATTTCATCATCACATTCCCCAAAACATGTGGCTACATTCTCAAGTACATGCTATCAGAACATGTGATAAGCAGGGCAGATAATTTGGCATTTTCGCTATACATGTGCCAGTATGTTCTGAAATGATAATATATACATGTATAGAGCTCCAGATATGGTGCGTATTTGCGTAAATACCCAATTAAAATTGCCAAAAACCCAATATAATCAGAAGTAGTGAGCCTCATAAAGCAATGAAAGATTTGTGGTATCTTTATCATGCTACAGAATACAATAAACAGACCACAAATATAGCATATTTTCTTATTTTTCCATGAAAACACATCTTGGTATTTCATTAGAATTGTCTTCTAATGAAATACCAAGATGTGTTTTCATTTAGAAGCAAACTATTCAACGAGTGTGGTCTGCTGATGTGTAAACAGTTGTGTGATTCTACTTCACACAATTAAAATTTTGAAATACTCAATTGCTTCAGAAATGATGGAGTGACAATACTCAATTACTAATTCCTTATTTGGAGCCCCCTGTATATACCACATTTAGAAAATAGTTCCCAGTATAGACGCTATAGTGTAATTAATTTATATGAAACAATTTAGTAACCTTCAATTGTAAAATATCTATAATACTGAAAAATACTGTCAAATTGGTTTCGGAATTATTAGTTTGTACTTGTATATTTTTATAATATTAATATTTTTTTCAGATGTAAAATATGTCACATTTAACTACTAAATCGCAAATTAGATTTAATTACTAAATCGCCTATGAGTGAATCGTAACTCTTGCTACAACAGTACGCGAGTACATGGCAAGAGTTACAGTTCGCAATTATACTGCTTCAAACAGAGCTCCAGATAAGCTGCGTATTTACTTAAATAACCAATTACAATTGTCAAAAAAAACAATTGAAATAAGAAGTAGCGAGTATCAAAAAGCAATACAAATTGTGTGGTACCTTTATCATGCTGCAGAAAACAATAAACAGACCACAAATATTAGCATATTTTTCTTATTTCCATGAAAACACAACTTGGTATTTCATTAGAATTGTCTCCATGTTTTCATTTTGAAGCAAACTACCGTAAGTACCCTATGTTTTGGACACCCTAAATATTCGGACACCCTTATTTTTCAAGAAAATAATTATTGTTTGTGTCTCTAAAATTCCGGACATTGATTGAAAAATGTAGGCGTTTTGTTTTGTTAACCCTAAAAAATTGTGTTGAATTTCAATTTGCAATAATTAATATCCGTATATGTCCGAGTGTTACGGTACCAAAACTTGCCCAGGTCCCTTGTATGGCATAGCTCGGTATTTTTTTTACACAAAGCAATACACTAATTTCGTCCGTGTAATATGTGTCGGGGTGTAAGCGAGTCTCGGATTAGGAATTCAAATTCGTGGCAGATATTAAAATACAATCAACTTCTGTAAATTACGTTGAAAACTGACATAAATTTCTGAGCAGACATTATCGTATTTTGCTGATATTGATTTTCAAAATATGTCCTGTCAGTATCTTCTGTAAATGACGTTGAAAGTTGACATACATTTCAAAGCAGATCTGGAATTGTCAGTTTAATACATAAAATCATTATCAAAAAAACGACGATGCAATATGGGTGGTATAAATGACAGACGATAATAAGTTGCTGGAGGTCAATCGATGAGTCCAAATATAGGTAGACCAGGTGCATTATCATATTATAGCCTCGTTTTCGTGTATAATAACTATATTATAAAGTGCACGTGCATGCATGTCAATATAATAGTGTATCTTGGTGCGCAAAATAGACATGTAATGTGGCTCAGTGGTATCGAAGCGGGAGAATATCCATACGTTTGCAGAATGTTTGTTCATTTTATCTGGTCGAGAGTTCGAATCTCACAAAATGCATTACTTGTGTCGATATCATTCTGTTATTTTATGACTGCTTGCACAGAAGGGAATAAGTGAAACGGCGAGGGTTATCACTATTGCTGTATGACCTCAATGCGACATGATCGGTGAGAACATACTTCAGATTATTCATGTACACACATATAAAATGGGCATTTACGCCATTTAGTTATTAGTTTTCTTCAAAGTGAGACCAACATTATATATGTAAGCTAGCTCATGCTTAATTAATGTAATTTGTAAGAGCAACACACATAAAAAAGAAATATGTAATAAAACATAAACAAATCAAAATATATGTGTATATGTTATGCGCAGTATTGGAATCTGCGCTATTCTAGAATCGCGCTGCGCTTTATAGGAATTCCGATATTGTCGGACCGTTTAAGAATTCTTATATTGCGCAGTACGATTCCGGAATTGTCTGTGCGCGTTATTGGAATCGGGACAGTATTGGAATTTAATTGTCTATCGCACGGTCACTTTTTATACACCCGTTTGAAAAACGGGATGAAATTATGGCATGCCTTTCTGCCTGCTGCATGTCTATCTGTATGTCTGTGTGGATGGGATGGGGTGGTGCTTTAATATCAATAACTGCATTATGACGGATATAAAAACATATCAAAGACATAAACATATATCAGCAAAACTAGAAACAGTAAAACAGTCACTCTTTTGCTAGATATAACGTTGGCGTCTTATTTGACGAATCTGTAACGAAGAACCATTTCTGAATTCGCACATGCATGTTTCCTTGAATAAAACATTTGCATGAAAGGCACACGGCGCCATTTCCTTTTTTTCATGTTTTGTACGTGCCAGACAATTCTATCAATACGTATATGTTCATAGTAGTATTAGAAGGTAGACAGCGAGCTGAAATACATGGAATTTCAAATAAGCGAAAAGGTACGGAACGTCACGCCGTCAGCCAGTAAGCCAATCAACAACGTCGCAAACCACCCCTCCCTGACGTCAGTAAACAAAATTTTGTTTTCCCGCGACGTTAGTTGCGACGTTGTGATTGGCTTACTGGCTGACGGCGTGACGTTCCGTGCTGTCGAGGGGCCGGTGATAACGACGTGTTTTTGTGAAGAGAAATGTGTCTCAAACTTTGAGACTGTTATAACGAAACATGGCTGTTTTAGTACCCGGTAAAGTGCTAAAGTAATAATATTTAATGTCTTTCCTCAAGAATAAATACCGCATTGACAAAATGTTAGACTGTTTTGGGTACTTTTTCGCTTATTTGAAAATTCCATGTATTTCAGCTCGCTGTCTACCTTCTAATATATACTACTATAAACATATACGTATATTGATATAATTGTCTGCGCCTGTGCGTCAGAGTTATCTGACTGTCAACCACAATGTTGATTATTCATCCTCTATATGACTATAGCGTAACCTGATATTGGTTAAACATAATTTTACACGTGTTTTAAGTTGAAAATGACGTAAACGTCAATTTGGAAGGTCCAATAACACTCGATAAAAACGATGCGTTGAACCAAAGAACTGCTTATTACGTCTCTCGTTGAACGTGAACGACGTGTAATAAGACAATACTTATAATGAGTACATTTTTATCACCAAATATTCAAGTTATTTCGCGAACTGGAGAGAAAAGAAAACAGAGATTTGCGAAATATGTGAAACAATGTAATAAGAAAAAACATGTGTATTTGGAAGACATTCACAACTATAAAGTACATCAATATCAAAGTAATACAATTATAAATGAACGTTAAACTTGCGAAAATGTACCATATTGGCTTTTGCAGACTAGACGCATACAATATTATGCTTTTATTTTTCAAAACTGTGAAAACACATAATATGAGAGTAGGTCTTTTAAAAACACGTTCTGTGTCGCAGGTGTTAAACGTTAACATGTTTTCATTTCGCACACTGTTCAGCGTGTAAGTTAGTCAGGAACTAAAACAAGAATATGTTAATGATGAAGGCATTTTGGCGGGTAATGGTCAGTTGACAGCGGTTTTAGCATAATATGAGTACGCTGAATCCAAAAGAAAATGGTCGAAAACCAAGCTGAATTCCGAAGTTTCGACCTTCAAAGTGGAAAAACAAAATGGCCGCCAAAAGACATGCGTTTATTTCAATAATGAATATTGGCGCTCCCCGACTGTATATGTACCGTAATTTGTACGTCAACGCTACGTGTCGAAACTTCGGAATTCAGCTTGGTCGACAATATTTTTGGATTCAGCGTACTAAAACTATGGTAAAACCGCTGTCGCCATTACCCCGAAATGAGCAACACTGTATTCGTGTACCATTTATTGACACCTGATTCCCTTAATTCTTTGTATGCCCAATACAGACCCGTGCAAATCTGCGAAAACTAGAGCAATCAGTGAGCGGGGGCTCACGTATACCCGGCCACCGCCTGGACACAGCTATCAATGGAAGCACAAACATTTAAGTAATATGGCCTTGACCTTGGACATGAAGGCCACATGGATATTGTATAGAATGGAAATATGGAAGATGAACAAGAAGTATAATGAAGTTTGAAGTCAATCGGACTTAAGGTTACATAGATATTGGGTAGCCAAAAACTTTAACGCAAATATTGCACACAAATTTCTAAGTAATTTGACCTTGACCTTGGGCCTGAAGGCCGCATGGGCATGGTATAGAATGAAAATATGGATGATGATAAAGATGTATATGAAGTTTGAAGTCAATAAGTTGGACTTAATTACGGTTACATAGATATTGGGTACCCGAAAACATTAACGCAAGTGCGACGGACGGACGAACGAACGGACGAACGGACGAACGGACGGACGGACGGAATGGCGAAAACTATATACCCCTCGGCATACTTTGTATGCCGGGGGTATAATAATGCACATAAATGTGTTCGTGGACGAGCTGCAATGTCGAGTAACATTGAATGTGGTATAAATCGGTCAATGGAAACAAACAAAACATTTGAAATGTGCGTCTACAGACGACATACATGTACATCCATTCATGTGTATACGACATATATGTACAATGGTAAACAGACGCTGTCCAGAGCGATACAGGGACTAATTATATAACTTAGTTAGTTAGTTAGTTGCTTGGATTTAACGCCCGTAATTGGCTCGTAGACCTTACATGGCGAGTATGATAACTTGTCCCTGAGCGATCGTTATATCCCCTCGGCCGGTGGATAACAATGCCTAGGTTTATACCCACGCATTCGTGCATCTCGTGAATACGGTGATAGTAACAGTACCTTCCTGGCGTTGCATGTTCATAATCTTCTTCACTGCGTGATGCGGGTGACTTTTGGCGACGACCGGTATTGTACTAGAGCGATCTGTATTTAGCGAGTCATACACTTCTATTGCATTTGGCGAGTCATATCCTTGAACAGTAATCCAGTGATCTGCATTAACGTGGTAGATTTGTAGGTACGGTGGGACCAATTTCGGTGGGTTGCGTCTTTCCTGTTGAAATGTATCGCGTAATCCATTTGTTTCCGGAAACTGTTTTTTCAATAGAGTCTGCGCTGCATTTATATGTTTGTCATTCAACTTGCGACCTGCTGTAACAACGCTTCGTTCTTCTTGGGTTAGGAGCAGCTCTGGCAACCAATCACCTTTGATAATCGGCAACTCTTTACGACTGCTCTTTGCACGAGTATTGGTTGCTGTGGCTGTGGCGTTTGACGGGGACCTTGTGGTCGGTCGTTTGTAAGAATTGTTTGTAATTGAACGGGCCAGCTGCATTTCCAACCTGTCGTTGTGGACGAGTACTATTTTCATGAACTTTACTTCAGCGACGTTTGAAGTAACAATTGCTGTTGGTCGCTTGTAAAAGTTGTTTATAATTGGATGTCCAGGGACATTGTCAACTGGCTCTTTGGTACGGCTACTCTGTTCATGAACTTTAATTGTAGATGTGTTTACTGTGGAATTTGCGCCTTCTGATGAATGTTATAATGTTCTCTTTATTACTGCAAACTAGTGTAGGATGACAGTGGCTGGAACATGTTATGTTTTGTTTTACACAAGAACGTTTTTTAGCACACTTGCTCTTGCAGTTACACTTCTTCTTCCTGATTCCATTGGCAGAGTTAGTCAGTCTAGATGCTTCTCTTATTACCGATAGATTTCGATTCCGGGAACGAAATATTGTCGATTGCAGATTGATATGGCATAATATCGCCGGATCGTACCCATGTATCAATTATACCATGTTCGCTAACCAGTTGGTATCTTTTTTCACTGTCACCCTTGATTGTTTTTACCTTGCATACGAGTCGAGGATGGTCAGTCGCGGAACGATCAATCTTTGGAATTTTGATAGTTACCGCTTGCCCCTCTGTGAACGTAATCATGTCCACGCGTTTCTTTTTAGCATATTTTGCTTTCATCTTTTCAGCATTTTGTCGATAGGTGATGTCGGCTCTTTTCGTACTTTATCATGCTTGTTATATCCATGCTCTTGTGTTTCGCTTTGTGTAATACCATGTTTTGTATCGATATGCTCCGTTATTGGTTCCTTGATATTGGACATGTTGTTCTCGGAGTGTGTGATGTTCGATGCTGATGAAGGGACGGATTTGGACAGTGTGCTTTTTAGCAGTTTGTACAGACGTGTTCGCGGGAGGTGTACTAAGTATATCCGTATTATTAGTGTTTTTTTCATATCAGTTGATATGTTGTGGATTGCCGCCAGTTCGCTTAGTAGGATAATTTCACTTTCATTGGGATGGTTCTTGCGCCTGGGTGCTGGGGTAGGTGGTGTCATAGGAACATGTAGCTCATCAGTGGGATTAATATGGCTCTCAGAAATAACTATATCACCCGTCGTCGCCTGTGTGTTACTTGGGTCAATGTTCGTTGTTCTTGTACTTTTCAATATACATGGCATGTTAATTAACCTTGGTGCTGGTATAGGACGTGGGACGGGATCATTGGTGGTACATGTAACAACTGGCGTTGCCATTGCGTCATCAGTTCTGCTTGAAGTAGCGATCGGCTCATTCGTCGGTGCCGGATGCGGTTCTTCTGTGTGAATTGTTTCCTCAGTAGAAGTTAATATATTTTGTTGATTCCGTGTTCTCGATATCCAACTCCTCTTCGTTCACAATGCGTCCTTCAACCTTTGCGTCAGGAAATATAGTCGTTCGTGGAGGTTGGCCAAAGACGATTTCGTACGGCATCTTTTTGGTACCCTCTGCTACTTCAGTGTTCATGTTGTATTGAATTTTGGGTAACCAACGTGCCCATGGATAACTATTATCCGACTCGAGTCCCAGAGAAGCGCGTTTGTTGGCGATGTGTCTTTCTATGGTTGCGTTACCTTGCTCTACTAATAAACCTGGGACTGGCTGTGGGTCGGGGGTCGACCATTTATGAACAAGACATCATCTTCTCCTCCCCAATCCTTTACCACTGAACTGGATAAACCTTGTTCACAAATTCCCTGCCGTTGTCAGAGTGGAGTATGCGGGCAAACCTATGTATGGGAATACTCGCTCGTGTAACCCGGTAGCCACCTCGTCTGCCGTCTTTCTTTTTATAGGCCATATTACATGGAATTTGGACCAGTGATCCATCAGATGGGCGATATAATTGTAGTCTCCATCTGGCTTGTGTCTCATGTCGATTAAGTCTATCTGTACTCTGGTTAAGAAGCCCGAGGACACGATCGGCTTAAGCTCAGCATGGTTTGTCTGGCGTACACTTAGCTGACAGACGGGACAGGTCCTGCAGAACTCCTGCACTACAGATCTGGGCATGCCGTCGTACTTCGCTTGTACTTGCGCAAGCATCTTCTTGTAGCCGACATGATTTGTTTCGGACCAGTGAATTCGTCGCTAGAATGTCATATGTTGTCCGCGTGCGTCTGTATTCGCCACTTTCCAAGGATAGTTGGGTCGTTTTCATTCTGAAATCAGTAAAGAAAGTACAAGCAAAACATTCTAACAGGTTTCGACAAATGCAAGAAAAAGTTACATTCGTTCGCGATTTTGTGTTCTCGGGCAATATTTTCCAAGGATTTTCGGCCGATATTGTGAATAAAAAGGCATACAATTCCAATATTAATGGAACAGTAAGAATAAACAAACAAGCAACTAAATAACACCAAAATCACTATGTAATGCAGGGTTGGAGTGGGGCGGGGGATACACCCACTGTGTAATGCTATAAAAATGGGCCATTAATAGATAACACCTGATAAAACCACTGGGATATGGCCAGTGGTTCCGCAGAATCAATTTGCCGGACTACTTTCTTCTGACCATCTGACCATCTGGTCATGTGGCAATTACACACATATTTCAGTACACATTAACACAGATTGCAGCTAGTAATTATAGCTTTATACATGTTCATTTCATTAGGAAGCACTAATCATTCTCCACAAGATTTGCTATATATGTACATCTAGATGAACTGAGTGACTGATCATATTGAGCAGTCCTCATCTGGAACTATACCAATCAACAGACTTTAGAATGATACATACATTGTGGCCACTATTCGAGACGGTTCAGATGATGTTGATATGTTCACAAAAAATAGGGAAAAAATAGTATCAGAGAGTGGCAGCTAAACTCGCTTTGTCATTATATTGCGCAATACCCATCTACATTTAGATTGATTATTGGTGTATAATGGCCTATAAACAGCTAAGGTCCTTCAAGGCCTGTCCAACGGGTTGGAATATCAAGTACGCAGCCTTCCATTGTGAAGGAAATTCTCGAAATCAGAGCTCAATAATACTCACAGAAAGTTAGAAACGGTATTCTGTCCTGAAATTTTGGATTGATTTTGTCCGCCTGTTGTCAATAATCATAGGGGGGGATTTTGTCCGCAGAGGGGGGATTTTGTTCTACACACGGTCAATCCAGTCGCTCAGAATCGATTCACTGAACGTTTGATAAATGAAGTTATACCTATTACGTAACGCTTTCAACCCTACAGCCCTGTACATAGGTGTAGGTAAATAGTC
Organism: Conchocele bisecta; assembly: GCA_029237695.1. Lineage (NCBI taxonomy): Eukaryota > Metazoa > Mollusca > Bivalvia > Lucinida > Thyasiridae > Conchocele > Conchocele bisecta. Next base: position 44,942,321 of record CM055266.1, read on the forward strand.
TAGATCCAGATGAGCCGGCTTGTGACGAGCCGTCTAATCAGGATCTGCACTTTTGCAAGTAATTTTCATAATTTTAGAACAAAAAACACCCCCCTTTTCATAAATTGGGCTAGTCTGGAAATCATTATATGACCATTGGTAACAAAAGTAACATATCACAGTATATTCCATTTATTTAGGGTTGAAAGGGTTAACATTATACAGGATCATGAAATGAAAATTGATCGTCTGCTTATATGCATTTTTATCATATCACTGCTTGAAAAACATGTTTTGACAGAACATGAGAATCGTCTCCAATGGAGACGATTATCATGTGTGAGAATATGTGTTTTGGATAAGGAATATTAAAAATAAAAAAATTGCAGCAGACGACAAATTTCCATTACGAACCATGGGATATGCCTGCAACGGGCGATGCACACATGTGTAAAATGGGAATGAGGAACGAAAAAAAAATAGTCCCACTTCCCTAGTGTGTTTGCAGTTTAAGTATACATGTTGATAGAGCGTCTCAACACATTCATAATATATATATATATAAAATAAATGTTTTGTGATAAAAAAAAAACATTGCTTCATATTTGAATATGCTCTTACCTTTATTGAATGAGCACTGTGTGATTAACGATATTCATACGCGTATGTTCATTGTGCTGTCTGTGTGTTGTTACATGGAACTCGGATGGCATAAATAATTTTAGTAACTACTTTATCTAATTTCTGGACGATTCACAATTTAAAAAAATTGCATTATTTATCTTTTTCTGAGAAAGACATAAAGACATAAATGATAGTCGATTGTTTCAGCGATGAAAATTATAATGTTTTTGCAAAATCAGACTTATACGGAAATATAGTCAATTTTGTAAATGAGCCAGTTTCTGAGACTTTAGGCCTATCATGATTTCTCGATACTTCTCGTTGCACGACGAGCTAGCTTGTTGCACCTTGTTGCTACACTCGCCCCGCAATGATAATTCGCACAAACCTTTATACTACCAGTATAAATGCACAAATTGAAATATCAGTTCTTTCAACGGTTTTGTAGGACATACACAATATATGATAAGACTAAAGTCTGGGAACATGGCTCACATAGATTTATACCTGATGTTATCCCAATGTCTCAATAAAGAACAGCATAGGCACTGATCAGATTTGCGCATATATTTGCAGGCTGATCTGTGGTTTACGCCGGCCGCATATGGTGTTAAAGGTTATGTAGATAAAAGATATCCAATGTGCATCAGTGTAAGTTTACTGTCTGTAATCAGAGCTCCAGGTAATGTGTGTATTTTGATCAAAATATTAGAATATCATTTTCATTTCTTCACCAAAACTGGCAAGTCGGGAGTGCTTTAGAATCGTCTCGGTGACACGATTCTAGAGCTTTCCCAACTTGCATGTTGGAATGCCGTATTTCAAACTTATTTCAACAATTATGCTAATATACGTATGTATCAACATCGTTTTACAAAACATATACATGTATTTGCGTAAGTAAAATGTATGATACGATGCATAGCACTTTTTTAGTGATTATAGAAAACATATTGGGAACTAGTTTTATGCATGTGTAGATATGAGTGATGTGCCTCATGGATATGCAAATGAACTATATGGGATGGATTAGTTTTCATAAAAACTTTCAAAAAACAACGATGCAATTTATGATTTTGGTTTTGCATGCTGGGTAAACTAAATGCTAAAATAGTTCAAATAATGCGGCAGACGACATTTTATTAATTTGTTTGTTTTTCATTGCTCTCTGAAATCTATGAAAATGAGTAGTGAAATGTTATTAAAATTGTTACGATGCAATTCTAATGAAAGTGTACAACTATATCGACAGACACGGAGAAAGCACTCAGCACCACCGTGATTAGCCCTTTCAACCCCAAGTAACTTGAATGGACCGTGATATGTAAACTGTGTAGATCCTGATGAGCCGGCTGACATTTTATTAATTAGTATTTTTCATTGCTCTCTGAAATCTATGAAAATGAGTAGTGAACTTTTATTAATATTGCATCGTTACGATGCAATTCTAATGAAAGTGTACAACATACAGTGGAATATCGAAAGACACAGAGAAACACCTGCACCACCGTGATTAACCCTTTCAACCCCAAGTAACTTGAATGGACCGTGATATGTAAACTGTGTAGATCCCGAGGAGCCGGCTCGTTGTTGATTCCCAGACCGGCGTTTGTTTGTTGTTGGTTCCCCTGGAGAAGATATCAATCAATTTCAGGGAACCCATTAAACCCAACTGGTTTAATTCTATGAATAAATTCGCCGACTTTCATACTGTTTATGATCAAAAGTTGGCGTAATTGAAAATTCCCGCCATACATATGAAGTTTCCCTAAAACACGAACATTATGAATGCATTGTTAAAAAACACTAACATTATGAATTGCATGTACATCATCTAATTGAGAACACATGATTATGCCCCCGGTTTCTTCAGGGTGACAAAAAGTTTCAAAATACAAATCCGCAGATTTTGCCCTTTTCCTTATTTCTCCACAAAAAGTATATATCGCGACCCTTTGTTCTCTATTTTTACATTTTATAATGAGCCTTACTATGCAGATTTCACCCTTATGACATCGCCGTAAATAAAGTTTACATTATTTCATTAATATAATAGCCATATTTTCCGTAAATGACATCGAAAGTTGACACAAATTTCAGAGCAAATGCAGAACATAATTGCACATTTTCTCTGAAATTTGCGTCAACTTTCGATGCCATTTACGGAAAATAGCATTGGTTTTCTAAATGAAATTATGCAAATTACGGCGACGCGATAAGGGTGAAATTTGCATAGTACCGCTCAAATAGTTTCTTCTGGTTGTTTTTTGTTTTGCGATACAATGCACATGCATCGGTCCATTTGAAATTGCCCCATGCCTTGTCTGCAAATTTAGCTCTGAATTGTGCACAAGGCGAAGTTTAGGCCAATGGGTGGTATCTTACATTTCGACCAATTCCGACCTACTTACACACAACAATATAACCGGACACTACATGTATGCCCTTGCTTTCCTGGTGAACCAGTACTGTATACTAGTATAGATCTCTCACGTGCGATGGTCTGAACCAGAAACTAATCTAATCTTTCGAAAACAAGTAAAATGGGTAATTGGCTCAGAGGCATTGCATACCCGGTCAGGGCTGGACCACCAAATATGCGTAATTTCGAAATATTGTGACTGCATGTGCACGGGGCTCGTCACGCCCAAGAGACAAAAGTCCGTCAAAATGTGCTCCAAGAAGGGTCACAGCTGTTCGACCTAATTTATGCCTAGATGATGCGCGCAGTGACCCAATGCACAGCCAGTTTTAAGGGTGAAGGAAACCGGAGTTCCCGGAGGAAAACTACCAACTCACGGCAAGTAACTGGCAACTTCATCACATATGAACATAGAGGTGATGGTATCGTAAGCCAACCTGAGCCCTTAACTCGAAATATAAATGTACAGATATAGAGTACATTGGCCGTGGAATACCTCAGCGGCAGTCAACGTGAGATACCGGAAGTCCCCAGTGGGGATATTCTGCATATACTGAACATAGCTAAGAATGGACCGAGTTCTGGTCACATCCAATAGGTAAATAGCTACCTGACCACCGGATCAGTTTTAGGTCGTACGCAGGACCGGTACGATCTTGTGAACCAAAACCCAATTAACAACTGACCAAGTGAGAGTACAGAAGTAAATAAAGTGTCGTGCCCAACGGCACACGCCGCTAGCAGATTTATTTGAACTACCGACCGCCAGGTCAGTGGTTTGAACCCGCTAGACGCGTGTGTCCATGGACAAGACGCGCATTATGGAACGTTTTCAAGCGTTTGTCTGGATACCGACTACATGTACATGTACATGTGTTTGCGGGAGAGCTGTCACAGTTAAAAACCATATTTGCTTCTTTCCAAATATTTGTGCATGCGCACAAATAAATGGATAAGTTGGCTAATCAAGAATAGAAATACTATATGACCTATATACTTACAACATTTCTTCGCTGGGACGCATAGCACATCTATGACATTGATTTCCGGGTAGCTGACAAGTTCGTATTTTTTTTTCCTTCACCCACCAGCGAAACTTCGGATCCGAATCTGCGCCACCACTTTTGTGGGCCACTATGCGGTCATATTTGTCCTTTGTCAGAATCTTTGAATTTTTTTGTCCGTGCCACAGCCTCAATAAATTGTCCAACCGAAAGTTTGTGTTCTGTTTCAGTTTCCATTCTTGGCACACATCGACATTCAAAACATTAAATACATGTATGTACACAGACGAGAACAACTTGTATAATTAAACACGCAACACGTACTATTTGAACAATTAACTATGTCACGTACATCTCCTCATTTGCTATGTTTGTAATTAAAATAAAGATGTCGTATTAACGGATTAAGACTGGAACAAATATTGAAGGCGGTGCCATTCTTAAAATGCGCACTGCGCTTTATCGGAATCTTATTTACACATCTTATCTAGTGGCCTATAGCTTTTAAAGGCGGTACTATTCTAGAATTGACCAATACCATTCCAGAATCGCCCGGCATTATCGGAATTCCGATAACGCGCCGCGCGATTCTAGAATAGCGCGGATTCGCATATCGCGCCGAACATATATACATGTATGTATGAAAAATTAAGATTCGAACTCACTACCTACGGCATTGATATCCGTCACTCTAACCCCTCGACTACATAAGACTTGATGACAAATCTCAAAATCAATATTGAAAAGGAATAGTGTCGCATGTATATTTTACCTGTCTCACCTATTCGGTGTTTTGTTTATGACCGGTTTGTTTGTAAACAAGTAGCAAGTTATCGTCTGCGGACTATAGTACCACAGGTGATTCTAGTGTGTCTTGGATGGTCAATTATTGTTTGCATATTTCTAAACAATACATACACAGGGGTGTAAAATTATTTTAAATATCACTTGCCCTAAAGTTCTAGTAGATGCAAAATCTTACTCGCCCTTACTGGTTTGCCACTTGCCCTTATATTTTATACAGATACATGTATTTCAATATTCACTATGTTCGCCTTTTGTAGGCTATATATGCTACTGTACATGTATGTTATTTGAAATCTATCTCCAGATAGTCAATCCAACAGTTGTCATGGTATAATGAATAAATATTTATTTGTATTGCAATTCTGTGTATTTGTCTTATTTTTTACCTATTCTGTATGCCATTCGTGTTCAGCGATTACCATGGATCTCTCGACTTTGTCTTATTAATATATCAACAGAATTCACTGTTTGCATATTTTGTGCAGAAATAGGAAAGCTTCCAAAACATTATAATGTATAGGTTTCTTATGTCTGCACATTATTTATACATGATACAGATACTTATACCGGCTAACTTGGGTCAGACAGTGACATACTCGCAATATTTGCAAGTATTGTTCATCTTTGTCAAAGAAAAACATCCCATTTTTATAATTGGACTGGTCTGAAAATCATTTTATAACGAAAATCAAGCGATCCGTCTCATCGGAATGCTGTGTAGTTTGGAGAAAATGATATTTTCGCATGTGCTAACTCTGGCTGTCTGCTAGCAATATTGCGTGTTTACACCAGAAGCGAACATTGACGTTACAGAATGCCATAAATTAATTATGGTCGAGTTTAAATCGCGGGCGACAGGCGGCCTAGGCCCGGTGACCATCGCATAAATCAAGACACTTGCACGATAACTCGCTGCACTAACTTAAGTGAAGATGAAACCGTGGCTGCGATCAGACATGTGTGACGGAGAATTTGCGTATTTCCCATTTATATAGCAAATAGATAAGTATTGATAAAATTTCAATTCACGCCGCTAGAGCCGCGATTTAAACTCGTACATAATTAGAATTGTTCCGGTTGGCGCAAACGCTTTTATTCAATTCAAAGCGTTTATGAAATGATCCATGGTATTTGATAAATAAACGGAGAACGGTGCATAACTATATAATTTTTTATTCACGATCAATCATATATGATCCAAAATTCACTCGACCCGTCGGACGACCGTCTACACAAAGCTACTCGACCGAGATGATGACCAAGTCGCCATGGTGAGCGGTCGAGTGGAATTTTACACCCCTGATACAAAATAATTCAAATGCGCCTGGGTGTAATAATAATAGTACTTTTAATATTACACCCACGCGCATAAGAATTGTTTTGTACATTGTTTAGAAAGTTGTTTCATGTATATACTAAGAATAATTGACCATCCAAGACACGCTAGAATCACCTGTGGGTAGTACCAGAGGCAGACCCGCGTTTAAGCATACCGGTATATAATAATGTAAATCTGTGAATGGATTATTGGTTTTGATTCGTGCGTGTGGCAAAAAAAGGTGATTTTGTATAAAGTTGTAAGCAGATTTCAAACGTATGGATGGACAGGACAGACAGTCGCATGTCACAGTTAAAAAAAACAAGATGTCTCACCATGCGGACACGTCTACTGGCAAGACGGTGTTACGTCGGCTGAGCAGTGATCGATAATTATTTGTACCCGTCCAAAAACATAGGGTTATTACCCAATTGCTTCAGAAATGATGGAGTGACAATACTCAATTACTACCGTCTGTTTCACGTTAACCTGCCCAACTTTTACACCTATTTAAAGACCCTAAAACTCTTATATTTTAGCATAAAATCATTTTTCAGCAAAATTTAGCAATGAGCCATCTTTTTATTTTTTTTAATTCGGTCCTATAATGAAGTAATAGCCATAAATCAAGAATTGAATGCAGGGTTGCAATGTTAAAATGTCACGTGCGATCAGATTTTCAACATTTTTCTAGCATCGAACTGCTTGCTGGATTGGTTTCATCATTAAAAACAAGACACTAACCTTGTATTTATGAGAGCAAATCTTGCCAGGTTGAAAAATAAAGGAATCGAGCCTCCATTTCTCGGTGTTCGTACAAGAATTACAGAAGAAAATGCCGAGAATTTGGTCAAAATACAACATGATGTCATCATCATCTGCTACAGCTTTCGTATCTATTGACAACGCCAAGCTGAGGTTGGCACGCTGTTCCTATCACGCAAAATTAATTGCACGTATCCTCGCACATCGACATCGGTGTAAATATACATTCTCTAATGGTATCACTTGGGAACACCATATATACGTCATTTCCGGCGAAAGTATAGTCACTTCCTGTGAGCCAGTTTCTTTGCTGGACGAATTTCCGGCGGACTACTTGGTTTACTAAATGCTGATTGGTTGGTGAAGGTCACGAGTTTAATCGAATCAAGTTCGTTAGCATTCACAATTTACAATACATTAGGACGTATTAGCAATAGTATCAGATCGACTTGGAACCTTATGAATGAATGATATTCGCTAAATAGATGAAGATTAAATGATTAATTGCTATATTTTAATGCAAATTGTTTAAATTATATGCCAGAAAATGATGTTAATAAACAAATTTATTAAGAATTTGTGTTCAGTTCGCAATAATAGTTGTTGTTGTTTACTGGAAGTGATTATTACAATAGTAGTTTCTTGTTTTATTGTCAACAACTAAAATTCGGTGAAATGAATTTATAAGGCAGAAGCCCATCTATGACTGTTTATTCGAAATAACTTTGTTATTAGACGGATTTTCTTGAAATAAAAAGTAGGCTCATTTCTAAAAAAATAGTTTTAAATTGTTTTATATAAAAAAATAAGCAGTTTGAAGTGTTTTTATAGCAATAAATCTTGGGCAGCACTTCGTGGAACAGACAATATTCCTTAATTTGCTATGCTGATGTGGTACCCAGTACGCTGTTCATTTTTGTTTACACTGCCAGATGCGCAGAATTATCAGAAAAAAATGACATTGCAAACACACAGGTGTTTCATATTGTTGCCGTTGCTCTCAATAAATTGATAATGTCACAAGCGTTTGAGAAATATATTTTTTCTATCGCAAAGATAAAAAAAAATCACCATCACCAAAGTTAAACTTAATATATGCAAATGAGAGATAAAATTCAACGAAATAGCGTAAGAACAAAAATATCAGGCCAACATACAGCGGTAAATGAATAAAACTTATAATCCTTCCACAAACAAGTCGAAAACACATCTCGCGATCACAGGTGACAGTATCGGGATAAGATTTCCATCAAGATCAGTTCCAAAAAAAATATAAAAAATCCCATATAGATAAATGGGATAGATAAATGGGATTTCTTTTTTTTTTTGGAACTGATCTTGATGGAAATCTTATCCCGATACTGTCACCTGTGCTCGCGATCTGTCCGAAATTAGGTTACTTTCTAACCATGAAAGCAAAGATCTGTTGTGGGTGGAGGCTATATCTTTTTCTAAGCAGGGGGGCCTTTGCGCATTTTACCCTTTACGCATTTTAAGTCAACATGGACCGGATGTAAACAAACCTGGGAGGCTGTTTGTGATCTCGAGGGAGGAGAGCGGTAGTTTTAGGCGCGAAGCAGCCCGGAGCCTGAGGAAGCACACATAATCAAGATTGTAATCCCCCTAATCCTCGCGAAGGCGCGAAGACCCAACCCCAGGTACGTGGCCATATTGTCATAGAGATATGGAAGGAGGTGAGGGAAGGCTATATACACCTAATAAAACGGAAATTAAATATGTGCAATATTTCGCCAGTGAAGTTTTCGTTTGTTTTTCACCATAGACCGGGCACAAAGCGGGAAAGTTTTAGCTAAAGGACTGAAATATCGACCGCAGCAAGAAATTTTGAAATATATTGATAAATAACAAAGCTGACGTCACATCCGTTTGCTCTATTTTGAAAACTTGACAAAAATACGTTCATCTTTGACATCCAATAGAACCGGAAGTAGTCAAGATAGAGCTCTGAAAATTATCATCTTTTATGCGCCTGACACTCCCCTATCACACTGGCAAGAAATTGTGTTGCTGACATTACTGTACAAATTGAACGTTTGTAAAGACCACCCGTTATCATCCGAAATTCGGCAAAAATTCGGCAAAATCGTTGAAAAGTATGTACATTTTTCAACTTCAAATGCCTATAGCTCTCTTATTTGACCAGATAGCCGAGAACTGTCAGCCAGTTCGAGATAGAGAATTTTGTCAGCTTTCCAATACACAAAGAATTTTTGACATCGGTTGGAAAATAAGAAAGTTATAGAAAGTATGACGTCACTTCCGGTTTCGTGGAAAGTGGCATTAAGATATATCTGAAAGTCTCTGAGTCTCTACTCACAACTTATCTGAATCGGCATGCAAAATTTGAAGTCGATCCGACCAGCGGTTTGGGCTGTAGACTGAACGGCTGAATAAAAAAAAATAAAAAAAAACTAATACAATAGGTTTTCGGCGCAGCTGAAAGCCGCCTCAAACCTAATTTGTGGCTTTGACTGGCTAAATGAGGCTGGTGGGCTGGGGACATCAGTGTTGTCCCAGATCATTCATCGCATGCATGCAGTCGGATCAGGACGGCACTGTTCGCCTTTCAGTCAATGAAACACACTTAATGCTTTAAAATTATAATTTTGATCCTTATGAAAAGTTTGACAAAAACATCAATATCAATATCGGCTGAAGCTAAATATAATTAATAAAAACAGACAGCTAGACTAAGAGTAGTGCAATTATATGGGATGGGTGTGAAATTTATTGTTTGGTTTTATGGTGAAATGCAACTCTGATTTGAGAAATGTTTTTTTTTGTGGACAGTCAAACTTCTGATAAGGATCAAAATTATTATAATTTTAAATATATGCATGTAAAATCAAGAAAACAAATAGGTTTTCAATGGTATTTTTTTACAAAACCAATCTTTTTGAAATAGTTGTTTTTTATAAATACATAGTTTAGATATGATGTATTAATGAGAAAATACATAAAATAAAGCTCATTTATTGCATAACACCAGATAATTTTGTTCATGTCAATTGCTCCACTTCCCCCGAAATTGGGGCCCAGTTAATAAAATACATACAATATCTCACTTGTCTAATATTTTGTTCTTTGACAGATAAAAATAATTAATATTATATATATTAATATTCAATTTTCACATGGGCAGTATTACGTTAATGAACACAATTTAACTTCATTACTATTTCAAATAAATAGAAAATGATTCCCAGAAGAAAGTCTTTGTTTTGTCAAATTACGGTTACGTTGATGTAAAAATAGATTGGTCTAATAATTATGTAGCTGTGGCTGGATTAATGGTATGCATGGTCCCTGACTGGTTGCATTGTACTTGAGCCCCATTTCTTCCCCATTCATATCACAGCCAGATAACACTGTATCGCTAACAAATCCCGTGTGCACTGAATTGGAAAATACACAGCAGCCTCAGGCTAATCAAGTCACGCGCCAACAGGTAATTAAGGGATTAACAGCATGTGTAAAAGTCAAATATTGCACAATATAAAGCAAATGTGTATTTGGCTTATTTTTACAGAAACATTATGAGAACGAATTGGTAAAAAATTGTAATACATTTTCATAGCTCAGACTAACCCGAATGTTTTGTCTGTAACGTAAATCGTCCAGCGTTACAGACAGAACATTCGGGTTAAGCTCAGACCAGAGCATTGGGGACATGTACATGTGCTGCAAGACGATTTCCTACAATGATCATGAGTTACTAACTGAAGACCCTGAATATTATTATACCTGATGAAGCTAAGGGTTATAAGTAGCTCTTCCTGTTTTGACACATGTAGATACCGATAGTCATGTGTACATGTAATATGAGCCGCATCGCGAGAAAACCTGTTTTCGGAAAATATTTGGTCAAATTGACATTTTGTTACTATGACACTCGCATTTGTATGATGAATTGAATTCTTTTTATTGGATCATGATGTCTGCAATATTCATTAAGATATTATATTTTATACAACACCACTCTTCAGGTCGTTTGAGCAAATGAGACGTCACGTAAAAGCGACGTCAAACGACGTCAAAACGACGTTACAGTATCTACGTATTTACCGGTACACATAGAGTATATGCCAACATTTACAACAGTTTGCAAGTTGACACACTAGAAGCATGTTTGGCATTGAATAATGAATGTATAGACGGGTGAGCTTGATTTTTTTGGTAATACATGAAAGTGAAAAGCGACACGGACAAACTGGCAAGTTCGTGTACCAGCAAGTATAAACGTGCGCGTGTACGACGGATTCGGTATGCCGATTTCTTCTTTTTGACGTCCTGTTTACTGAGCGTTGTAATAATTTATAATTGTAGAAAACCACAGAAGTATATGAAACAGACAGCAATATTTACTGTCCAGGTATGTCATTTCTGATTAACTGGTTGGTTCATTGGGGCTATACGACAGTTCAGCAAATACAGATGGGAATACACCTGTAAATGGGGAGGATAATACGTTCAACATTAAAGGTACATGCCCACACGGTAGGCACACACTGTTCTTAATAGATAGTTTTGTATATTCTGTAGATATAACATTTTCGGGCCAAATAAACATTCATTCACCATAAAACCCCACATACTGATTGGCATTACTATGCAATTTATATCAGACGTAAATGTCCACATTGATATCAGGGGCGACAATAGTGTTTTCTTAAAATGTTAACGGACATTACTATGTATTCTCTGTATTTGTTTGTTGATGTGTAATGATCATACTTTATAATCTGTCGAAATATTATTTTTTTCAGGTGACGCATTTAATTAGTATAAATAATTAAAAAATGTCATACCTCATTTGCATATGAAAATAGCCTAATACCACCGCGAGTCACTATGAGTAAAATAAATATTACCAAATGATTATATCTGTATAGCGGGCACTCCTAAATTTTTAGAACTGGTGGAATGGTGATACAATTATACACTTATTTAAATACTATAAAGAATAGTTTGTGCCTACTGAGTGGGCATGTACCTTTAACTTACATTAAAAATGATTGCACCGTCGATGGTGCGCCATTGCAATATACACACTTTTCCCATATGCTAATTCGGAAATGGTGAGATACTCTATGACCGGGAGGTGGAATCAAAAATAAAAAATTAAAATTCACTTTGCGCATCTACACACATTATAAGGAAGGCACACATCAAGTTTCAAGTCCCTATCTTATTACTGTTAGTGACGGACGGATGGACGGACGGACGGACGTACGGACACCCGTGACGAAAACAATACATGTATGCCCATTTTTTTCTTCAAAAAGTGGATATAAAAAATTGTAGCACTGAAAGGCTGTGTCCATGTGTGATGACATTCGCCTAGTGGGAGATCACCTTCAAGGGTAGCGCTTGGAAGTCTACACGGTCAGGGCTGGGTAATATACGTCAATGGCACCTGTCAATTAAGCCCACGTTCTATTACATTTTCCTAACTATCTCATCAACTACAGAAGCAATTTTGAATCGCTGAAGTGCGGATACCGCGCGAAACCGCAATGTTTCCATTT
>CM055266.1:44955288-45106254 GCA_029237695.1 Conchocele bisecta
ATGAAGTTTGGCCAGCATCGGCCATGTGGTTCCTGAGAAAAAGACGTTCAAAATCTTGAATAAATGGACCTTTTGGTGGCCATCATGGATGACATAATCATCCGATTCCGACAAATATCGCACCAGAGCAATCGCTTCATCGATACCTTTAATTTGATATATGGCATGAGCATATTCGGTCAAAAATAAAATTTGACCCCAATTTGACCCCACAGGCCATGCCCATTTTTGACCCCGGGGTCACCATTTTCACGACTTTGAAAGAGCATTGTAAACCGATCATTCCTACCAAGTTTCGTCGAAATCCGGCCAGCAGTTCATGATAAGATTTTTTAAGAATTTATGCTATTTTTAGATGGCGGCCATCTTGGATTAGCGATGACCTCCATTTTAACAAATCTGAAAAGGGTTCACCCATGGACCATAACTTTTAAGTTTGGCTACCATGGGCCAAGCGGTTCATGTGAAGAAGAATTTTGAAATCTCTAATAAAAGAACAACCTTTTGACATTTCGGCGGCCATCTTGGATGACATAACAATCCGATTTCGACAAAAAATGTACCAGAGTGATCACCTCATTAATACCTTCGATTTGATATATAACATGACCATATTCGGTCAAAAATAAAATTTGACCCCACGGGCCACACCCATTGTTTACCCCGGGGTCACCATTTTAACAACTTTGAAAGAGCATTATACATCGATCATTCCTACCAAGTTTCCTCGAAATCCGGCTAGCGGTTCATGAGAAGATTTTTTAAGAATTTATGCTATTTTTAGACGGCGGCCATCTTGGATTAGCGATGACCTCCATTTTAACAAATCTGAAAAGGCTTCACCCATGGACCATAACTTTTAAGTTTGGCTACCATGGGCCAAGCGGTTCATGTGAAGAAGAATTTTGAAATCTCTAATAAAAGAACGACCTTTTGACATTTTGGTGGCCATCTTGGATGACATAACAATCCGATTTCGACAAAAAATGAACCAAAGTGATCGCCTCATTGATACCTTCGATTTAATATATAACATGACCATATTCGGTCAAAAATAAAATTTGACCCCAATTTGACCCCACGGGCCACGCCCATTTTTGACCCCGGGGTCACCATTTTAACAACTTTGAAAGAGCAATGTACATCAATCATTCCTACCAAGTTTCGTCGAAATCCGGCTAGCGGTTCATGAGAAGAAGATTTTTTAAGAATTTATGTTATTTTTAGACGGCGGCCATCTTGGATTAGCGATGACCTCCATTTTAAAAAATCTGAAAAGGCTTCACCCATGGACCATAACTGTGAAGTTTGGCTACCATGGGCCAAGCGGTTCATGTGAAGAAGAATTTTGAAATCTCTAATAAAAGAACGACCTTTTGACCTTTCGGCGGCCATGACATAACAATCCGATTTCAACAAAAAATGCACCAGAGTGATCGCCTCATTGATACCTTCAATTTGATATATGACATGACCATATTCAGTCAAAAATAAAATTTGACAACAATTTGACCCCACGGGCCACGCCCATTTTTGACCTCGGGGTCACCATTTTAACAACTTTGAAAGAGCAATGTACATCGATCATTCCTACCAAGTTTTGTTGAAATCCGGTTGGCGGTTCTTTAGAAGAAGATTTTTTAAGAATTTGTGCTATTTTTAGACGGCGGCCATCTTGGATTACGAAATGACGTCATTTTAACACTTTTGTAATCTCCCTACCTAAGGACCATGACCATGAAGTTTGGTGACTATAGACCCAATGATTACCGAGGAGAAGACGTTTGAAAATGTTCACGGACGACGACGACGGACGACGGCGGACGACTGACACATTGCGGTAACAATAGCTCACATGAGCTTCGCTCAGGTGAGCTAATAACAATAGCTCACATGAGCTTCGCTCAGGTGAGCTAAAAAGGGAGATAACTCAAAAATTAGCTATGCAAAGAGTTGTCATTCTTGTGCACGACACACCTTCGGTTCGTGGTCTAATTGAATGTGTGAAGTTTCATAAAAATATTCCAAAGGGTGGTCGAGTTATGCTCCGGACAAGAAGTGACTGCGCGGACGCTGTCAAATCCATAGTATCCCCCGACTTATGCTTCCGACAGTGTAGATTCACCTGGGGACTTACGGTATCCAGAAACAAGAGGCCCAAATGGGCCTGTATCGCTCACCTAAAAGCCTCCATAGTGGTCATCTTGATTTCACAAAGACTCTTCACTTACAACTTCAAATGTTCCACAGAATTTGTTGGTACCTTCTGATCTAACATATATTGCGAATGTGCATGTGATTTACTGCTATACCTTCGATTTGATATATAAAATGACCATATTCGGTCAAAAATAAATTTGACCCCTATTTGACCCCTCGGGCCATGACCATTTTTGACCCAGAGGCCACCATATGAACAAATCTGAATCAGCGTTAACTATCCATCATTCATACAAAGTTTCGTCGAAATCGGCCTGGCGGTTTGTGAGAAGATTTTTTTGACAATTTGACCTACTTTTCAACGGCGGACATCTTGGATTTGGTGATGACCTCCATTTAACAAAAATGGACAGGCTTCACCCACAGACCATTACAGTTAAGTTTGGCCAATATCGGCCAAGCAGTTCACAAGAAGAATACGTTTGAAATCTTTAGTAAAAGAACAACTTTTTTCACCTTTCGGTGGCCATCTTGGATGACAAAATCATCTCATTTAGACAAAAAATGGTCCAGAGTGATCAACTAGTCGATACCTTCGATTTGATATATATATGACCATATCGGGCAAAAATATATGTGACCCCTAGTTGACCCCTCTGGGCACGCCCATTTTTGTTTTTCCCAGGGGCCACCATATGAACAAATCTGAAACAGTGCTAACTATCGATCATTCATACCCAGTATCGTCGAAATCGGCCTGGCGGTTCGTGAGAAGAAGATTTTTTAAGAATTTGACCTACTTCTCAACGGCGGCCATCTTGGATTTGGTGATGACCTCCATTTTAACAAAAATGAACAGGCTTCAACCACAGACCATTACAGTTAAGTTTGGCCAATATCGGCCAAGCAGTTTACAAGAAGAATACGTTTGAAATCTTTAGTAAAAGAGTGACCATTTGAACTATCGGTGGCCATCTTGGATGACGTAATCATATGATTTAGACAAAAAATGTTCCAGAGTGATTGTCTCGTCGATACCTTCGATTTGACATATTACATGACCATATTCGGTTAAAAATAAAATTTGACCCCTATTTGACCCCTCGGCGACGCCCATTTTTGACCCACGGGCCACCATATGAACAAATCTGAAACAGCGCTAACTATCGATCATTCATACCAAGTATCGTCGAAATCGGCCTGGCGGTCGTGAGAAGAAGATTTTTTAAGAATTTGACCTACTTTTCCATGGCGGCCATCTTGGATTGTCGATGACCTCCATTTTAACAAATCTGAAATGGCATCACCCATATATCATCCCTGTGAAGTTTGACCAATATCGGCTCAGCAGTTCGGGAGAAGAAGATGATTGAAAATGTTCACGGACGGACGACGGACACTTTGCCATAACAATAGCTCACATGAGCTTTGCTCAGGTGAGCTAAAAAGCAAGGAGGCAAAAGGGCCTGGACCTAATTAAATTTCTGTGTGTTCAACAATAATTTCAATTCTGGGGGTGGGAGATATGTGCAGATATATGGCCCATACATTTACCTAATTAAAATTCTGCGGGGGTGGGGCAAAAATCATTTAAATTCTGGGGGTGGGAGCTCTACAAAAGCCAGGCCCTCGCGCAGCTTACAATTTTACGGAAAAGCACTGACCATATCACTGAAATGATCTGTGTGCTATCACAATACTGTGCATCATTCAAATGGACTTATGTTAGATTTGATGTCACAGTGACACAGTTTTGTTTTTAAGTTTGCAACAGATGAACTGTAACGTATACTCGTATACGTCCTTTTGAATCACGGAAAATGATATTGTGACACTCGTCGGCGAAACAAAAAACTACACCTTACTTTTTTCAAGAATGTTCAGGGAGACCCACACAAAACAAACCAGAAAGATCGGTAAAACTGACAAATGCTCCCCGACGAGGCATTGATTCAGAAATATAATGAACAACTTTAAAGCAGATATGGACGCCGGACAGACAAAGCGGCGAGAATATGCTACCCAGAAATTTTATTTGGAGAACATAAAAATTACTTATTTTTTGTAAAAGAACCGAGGAAATGCAACAGTAACTACAGAACTATTGGGATAGACAGATAGGCAGGATGGACGAATACACAAGTGTAATCCTAAACTATCATTATGGTGGGGCATAAAAAATTCTCATAACTAGAATTTTCTGCATTTTAAAATTATCCATTTGAAATTGTTACAGTATTGTGTCCTAACTGAAGCTGAATTGGTCTATGCTGCACATGGTACTACACGAATGTACCCTGACATCATATTCTAGAAATGACGTCAACACATCGCATGTTTATTGATCGATATCCATTTTTCAGCCGGATGACTGTTTACTGTACAATTTCATTAAAGCTCAATCCAGCAAAGTGATGGTAACATTTAGTTATATATTATTCAACAACCTTTACATGCTCTGTGAATCAAAATGATTCCAGCGTACATTGATGTAGAACCACACGCGACATAGACAACTTCAGCCTAGTAGAAGCCAAATATAAGCATCATAATCAAACAAGAGCTGTAGGAGAACAGCATAGCTCGACTACGAGGGTTGTCGATGTACACATAGCTTGACAAACAAGGTGGCTGCGGCCTGCATAAAAACCTTAACCAAGGTTGACTAAAAAAATTAACCAAGGGAAATTAAGTAAGTAATTCAAGGTTAAATGTAGGTCAATGTCAGATATAGGTCAGGGGTTATTGATGTCAGATATAGGTCAGGGGTTATTGATGTACATCACTAGGAGATAAAGTTTTCCAAGTATGGTTGCTGTAGGCCCAGGAGTATTCCATATACAAGATTGAGTAAAAACCGTAACCAAGGGGAGATAACTAAGTAATCCAAGGATAAAAGTAGGTCAAGGTCAAATATAGGTCAGGGATTATTGATGTACATCACTAGGAGATGAAGTTGTCCAAGTATGGTTGATGTAGGCCCAGAAGTATTCCATATACAAGTTTGACTATAAACATTAAGCAAGTAATTCAAGGTTAAATGTAGGTGAAGGTAAAATAAAGGTCAGGGGTTATTGATGTACATCCCTATGAGAAAAAGTTATCCAAGTATGGTGTCTGTATGCACAATAGTATTCCATCTACAAGCTTGACTAAAAACCTTAACCAAGGTTGAGTAAAAACCTTACCCAAAGAGAATTAAGTAAGTAATTCAAGAGGAAATGTAGGTCAAGGTCAAATATAGATCAGGGGTTATTGATGTACATCACTATGAGAAAAGGTTGTCCAAGTATGGTGTTTGTATGCACAATAGTATTCCATGTACACGCTTGAGTAAAAAGCTTAACCAAGGTCGAGTAAAAACCTTAACGAAGGGGAATTAAGTAAGTAATTCAAGGTTAAATGTAGGTCAAGGTCAAATATAGGTCAGGGGTTGTTGATGTACATCACTAGGAGATGAAGTTGTCCCAAGTATGGTTGGTGTAGGGCCAGGAGTATTCCATCTACAAGCTTGACTAAAAATGTTAACCAAGGGGAATTAAGTAATTCAAGAGGAAATGTAGGTCAAGTTCAAATATAGATCAGGGGTTGTTGATGTACATCACTAGGAGATGAAGTTGTCCAAGTATGGTGGGTGTAGGACCAGTAGTATTCCATATAGAAGGTTGACTAAAAACCTTAACCAAAAGGAATTAAGTAAGTAATTGAAGAGGAAATGTAGGTCAATGTCAAATATAGATCAGGGGTTATTGATGTGCATCATTAGGAGATGAAGTTGTCCAAGTATGGTGGGTGTAGGGCCAGTAGTATTGCATATACAAGCTTGACTAAAGGTTGTCGAAGTATGGTGTCTGGATGCACAATAGTATTCAATGTACAAGCTTGAAAAAAAAACTTAACCAAGGTTGACTAAAAACCTTAACCAAGGGGAATTAAGTAAGTAATTCAAGAGGAAATGTAGGTCAAGGTCAAATATAGATGAGGGGTTATTGATGTGCATCATTAGGAGATGAAGTTGTCCAAGTATGGTGGGTGTAGGGTCAGTAGTATTGCATATACAAGCTTGACTAAAAACCTTAACCAAGGGGAATTACCAAGTAAATTCAAGAGGAAATGTAGGTCAAGGTCAAATATAGATCAGGGGTTATTGATGTACATCACTAGGAGATGAAGTTGTCCAAGTATGGTGGGTGTAGGGCCAGCAGTATTCCATATACAAACTTGACTAAAAACCTTAACCAAGGCGTGACGGTGACGCCGACGCCGGGGTGACAACATAAGCTCTACTTATTCTTCGAATAGTCGAGCTAAAAAGCTTCCTTTCATGTAATTACAACTTACAAAACTGTCAAATTCTCCTATCTTAAACAAGAGGGCCATGATGGCCCTATATCGCTCACCTGTGCAATGTCACAACAAGAGTTGTCAGAAGACTACAGCATGATAGCTATTCACATGAGGAATGCATGTATGAATGTGCTAAGTTTGTGACCATGGGGAAAGGGGTGGGGGGTGGGTCAAGGATTTGCTGTAGCACAATAGAGGATCATCAGATGAATGCATGTATGAAATATCCAGGTGATATTTCCCTGTACAGAAACAGAAGTTATAAAAAGACATTTACTCCAACGTTCAGTTTGTGATGTTGATCTTGGGGAAAGGGGGGGGGGGGGTCATGGATTTGCTGTAGCACAACAGAGTATCATCAGATGAATGCATGTATGAAATATCAAGGTGTTCCATGAAAGGAAACACAAGTTATCAGACATTTTTTACCCAACGTTAAGTTTATGAATGTGCTAGGTTTGTGACCTTGACCTTGGGGTAAGGGTTGGGTGGTGGGTCATGGATTTGCTACAGCTTGATAGAGGGTCATCTGAGGAATGCATGTATAAAATATCAAGGAGTTCCATGAAAGGAAACAGATGCTATAAGATATTTACCCCAAAGTTAAGTTTATGAATGTGCTAAGTTTGTGACCTTGACCCTGGGGTAAGGAGTGGGCAGTGGGTCATGAATTTGTTATAGCACGATAGAGTATCATCAGATGAATGCATGTATGAAATATCCAGGCGTTCCATGAAAGGAAACAGATGTTATAAGACATTTACCCCAACGTTAAGTTTATGAATGTGCTATGTTTATGACCTTGACCTTGCGGAAAGGGGTGGGTCATGGATTTGCTATAGCACGATAGAGTATCATCAGATGAATGTACGTATGAAATATCCAGATGTTCCCTGTAAAGAAACAGAAGTTATAAAAAGACATTTACTCCAACGTTAAGTTTATGATGTTGATCTTGGGGAAAATGGTGGTGGTGGGTGGGGAGGGTGCAGGGGGTCATGGATTTGCTGTAGCACAATAGAGGATCATCAGCTGAATGCATGTATGAAATATCAAAGCGTTCCCTGTAAAGAAACAGAAGTTACACAACATTTACCCCAACGTTAAGTTTATAAACATGCTAAGTTCGTGACCTTGACCTTGGAGCAATGGTTGGGTGGTGGGTTGTGGATTTGCTACAGCATGATAGAGGGTCATCTGAGAAATGCATGTATGAAATGTCAAGGTTTGTCCCATGAAAGAAAACAGATGTTATAAGACATTTACCCCAACGTTAAGTTCATGAATGTGCTAAGTTTGTGACCTTGACCTTGGGGTAAGGGATGGGTGGTGGGTCATGGATTTGCAATATCATGATAGAGTATCATCAGATGAATCCATGTATGAAATATGAAGGCGTTCCCTATAAGTAAACCGAAGTCACACAACATTTACCCCATGTTAAGTTTATGAACATGCTAAGTTTGTGACCTTGACCTTGGGGTAAGGGTTGGGTGGTAGATCGTGAATTTGCTACAGCATGATAGAGGGTCAGCAGATGAATGCATGTATGAAATATGAAGGCATTCCCTGCAAATAAACAGAAGTTACACAACATTTACCCCAACGTTAAGTTTATGAACATGCTAAGTTTGTGACCTTTACCTTGGAGTAAGGGTTGGGTGGTGGGTCGTGGATGTAATACAGTATGATAGAGGGTCATCTGAGGAATGCATGTATGAAATATCAAGGTGTTCCATGAAATGATGTTACAAGACATTTACCCCAACGTTAAGTTTATGAATGTGCTAAGTTTGTGACCTTGACCTCGGGGTAAGGGTTGGGTGGTGGGTCATGGATTTGCTACAGCATGATAGAGGGTCATCTGAGGAATGCATGTATGAAATATCAATGCGTTGCATGAAAGGAAACAGATGTTATAAGAAATTTACCCCAATGTTAAGTTTATGAATGTGCTAAGTTTGTGACCTTGACCTTGGGGTAAGAGTTGGGTAGTGGGTCATGGATTTGCTACAGCATGATAGAGGGTCATCTGAGGAATGCATGTATGAAATATCAAGGTGTTCCATGAAAGGAAACAGACGACATAAGAAATTTACCCCAACGTTAAGTTTATGAATGTGCTAAGTTTGTGACCTTGACCTTGGGGTAAGGGTTGGGTGGTGGGTCATGGATTTTCTACAGCATGATAGAGGGTCATCTGAGGAATGCACGTATTAAATATCAAGGTGTTCATGAAAGGAAACAGAGGTCATAAGACATTTACCAAACGTTAAGTTTGTGGACACCGACGCCGACGACGCCGGGGGTATGCCATAAGCTCTTATGCACTTTGTGCAGGCGAGCTAAAAATCAAGCAAATACTGGTATGTAAAGTTGTCACTACATATACATCAAAATAAGCCCATGACAGGCACAAAATGTCAATGCGACAAACTTGAGAAGTCACCAGGGTAGGAGTTGTCTCGCGATATGTACAGATATATCTTACACAACTTTGAGAGGTTTGGAGACCACAACAGGATGCTTCCAGCCCACTTTTTATTGCAATCCTTAGATTTTATGTATTATATAACCATATTCCATAAAAAAGTTGACCCCTATTTGACCCCCCGGGCCATGCCCATTTTTGACCCAGAGGTCACCATTTTAACTGCTTTGAAAAAGCATTGTACATCGATCATTCCTGTCAAATTTCGTCGAAATCAGTCTGGTGGTTCGTGAGAAGATTTTTTAAGAATCTATGCTATTTTTAGATGGCGGCCATCTTGGATTAACGACGACCGCCATTTTAACAAAACTGTGAAGGCTTTACCAATGAACCATAACTGCAAAGTTTGGCAACCAATGGCCAAGAGGTTTGTATGAAGAAGACATTTGAAATCTCTAATAAAAGAACAACCTTTTGACCTTTCGGTGGCCATCTTGGATAATGTAATCATCCGATTTGATGAAAACAGCACCACAGAGATCACCTCATCAATGCCTTTGATTTGATATATTATAAGAACATATTCCGTCAAAAATTAAATTTGACCCCTATTTGACCCCATTTTTGACCCAGGGGTCACCATTTTAACAAATTTGAAAAAGCATTGTACATCGATCATTTCTGCCATGTTTCGTAGTCGGTCTGGTGGTTCGTGAGAAGATTTTTTAAAATGTTGTGCTATTTTTAGACGGCCGCCATCTTGGATTAACGATGACCGCCATTTTAAGAAAACTGAAAAGGCTTTACCAATTGACCATAACTGCGAAGTTTGCCACCAATGGCCAAGCGGTTTGTATGAAGAAGACGTTTGAAATCTCTAATAATAGAACAACCTTTTGACCTTTCAGCGGCCATCTTGGATGATGTAATCATCTGATTTCGACAAAAAAATGTGCGTAAGTGATCGTTTCGTCCATACCTTCGAATTGATATATGACATGACCACATTCGGTCAAATGTGAAATTTGACCCCTACTTGACCCATACTGCCCCGCCCATTTTTGACCCGGGGGCCACCATTTGAAAGAATCTGAAACATCGCTAACTATCGATATTTTATATCAAGCTTCGTCGAAATTGGCCTGGCGGTAAGTGGCCTGGCGGTAAGTGAGAAGATTTTTTGAGAATTTGACCTACTTTTCAACGGCGGCCATCTTGGATTTCGCGATGACCATCATTTTAACAAAAATGAAAAGGCTTGACCCACTGACCATTACTGTGAGGTTTGGCCAATATTGGCCAAGTGGTTTAGGAGAAGACTAATTGAAAGAACTACCATTTGACCTTTCAAAGGCCATCTCGGATGACGTAATTACCTAATTTCGAAAAAAAATAAAAGCTCCAGAGTGACCGTCTCGTCGATACCTTCGATTTGATATATGACATGAACATATTCGGTCAAATGTGACATTTCACCCCTACTTGACCCCTCCTGCCCCACCCATTTTTTTTTGACCTGGGGTCCACCATTTGAAGGAATCTGAACCAGCGTTAACTATCGATCATTCATACAAAGTTTTTCGTAAAAATCGGCCTGGCAGTTCGTGAGAAGATTTTTTTAAGAATTTGTGCTATTTTTGGCGGCCATCTTGGATTAGCAACAACCTCCATTTTAACAAATCTGAAAAGGCTTCACCCATGGACCATAACTGTGAAGGTTGGCCACCATGGGCCAAGCGGTTCGTGTGAAGAAGAATTTTGAAATCTCTAATAAAAGAACAACCTTTTGACTTTTTGGCGGCCATTTTGGATGACATGACCATCCAATTTTGACAAAAAATGTACGAGAGGTGATCGCCTCTTTGATACCTTCGATTTGATATTGACATGACCATATTCGGTCAAAAATAACATTTGACCCCACGGGCCACGCCCATTTTTGACCCCGAGGTCACCATTTTAACAACTTTGAAAGAGCATTGTACATCAATCATTCCTACCAAGTTTTGTCGAAATCCGGTTGGCGGTTCTTGAGAAGATTTTTTAAGAATTTGAGCTATTAGACGGCGGCCATCTTGGATTACGTAATGACGTCATTTTAACAATTTTGTAATCCCCCTACCTAAGGACCATGACCATGAAGTTTGGCGACTATAGGCCCAATGGTTACCGAGGAGAAGACGTTTGAAAATGTTCACGGACGGACGGACGACGGACACATTGCGGTAACAATAGCTGACATGAGCTTCGCTCAGGTGAGTTAAAAGGATACAAGGATTTGTAGCAACAAATTGCTTTATGAGTATTTGTCACATGACATTGAACGATTTTCTAATTAGTTATTTTATTTTACTCAAATCGGCTAATAGTCCAGGCAAACTAACTTTTGAAATGGAAAAAAATGCAACAGCATTTTTTTGGGCACAGAGGTCTTCTATGAAGTGTCCTGAATGACATACTAAAAGTCCTAAGAAATTACTGCTGCGGAAATAGGTTAAATATGCAAAAATCCAAGATGGCCGCCATATATCTATAATATCTCATATCTCCACTATCACAAGAGAAATTTAAATTATTTAAAATGCTATTATACGATTTTTGGACATAAGGAATCATTTAGAATAGGTTACGACTTGATTGAATGCAATGGTCATGGTAAAAAATTCAATATGGCCACCAAAAATCCAGATCTTATATATTTGCGTGCGAATATTCACCAATTAGTATATGTAATACTGTAGGCTATAGGACTATAGGACACGTAGTCTAGGAGTTGCCATGTAAACACACTACTGAGCTACAACATTTGCAGAATACCAGACGCGGATCTAGGGGATAGGTCTACCGAATCCGGACCCACCCCTGACTTTCCCAGTCCTTGCTCATTGGCCCCCTTAGGGTTTATTACCTATTTTATATCGTGATTTTTACCTTTATATACTACGATATTCTTCGGTATTTCTGGACCGGCGGTGTACGTTTACAACATCCGAAATATATACAGGCTAAATCAGCCCACCCCTTCATCAAATTTGCCAATCGAGAGCTGCCGAAAAGTAAGCACGGGGAATCCGGGAACAACAACAACAAGAAGTTTTTATGTGGCAAAGTTTGAAGACTGCAGCCAATGAAGGATGTCTACAAGTCAACGTGTAAGAAATAGTAAGTTAAATAATTAATCAAATATTGATGCTGTCCGGTTGATTCTTCTTACCCAAAAAGCGACACTGCCGAGTGGCCATTTAAATCAACACAACCCCTATTTGCCCAGTGGCAGTGACCATTATCCGTGTGGTACCCTTTTCTGTGCATGAACACTACCTGGTTTGGGTTGGGTACATTTATTGTTGCAGAGAGAAAACAATTTTGCTCTGTTGTAAGACCTCCCCTCGCAAATTTTTTCTTTGATGTGGACCATTTTAGGGCCCTAGGAGGGAGGGGTTGAGCCAATTATAGTTTTCAAACATCATATTGGTCATGTTAATTTCACCATTTCATCGGCGTAATTTGCTTACTTTCATTTAGAAAATGAAGAATATTTTCAGTAAATGACATGGAAAGTTGACAGAAATTTCAGAGCAAATGCCCAATATTAGAATGTGACCATACGATAAGGGTAAAACTTGCACAGTATTACACATTATTATATATTTATGAGCCACAGACACCACACAATGAAGGATGTCTACAAGTCAACGTGCAAGAAATAGTAAGTAAAGTTAAATCATGAATCAAATATTGATGCTTGCTTCTTCTTACCCAAAAAACGACACTGCCGAGTGGTGGTGTTTATATTCCACCAGGACTTCTTCGCCACAATCAGCTCCGATTTTAAATTGACAACATTGATGCTAGTGACATAGTGACATATACTAAATCACCAGTTTGCTATACTTCCGGTATTAAATACTAAAATATGAATCACAACATTACCTGGTGGTATCTATTTCCTTAAATGTATATTTAATGTCTTATTTTTGTTTCAGGCTGACTGAAGAAGAGGGATGTCAACAGTAACGAGACAGACGTGTAGTATATGTGAAGAATCAACTTGCGATGGGAAGCCGACCGTTGTTCTACAAACAAAGGGCAGTGATGGGGTGAATCGTGCAAGTCTACAGCGTGGTAGTGATTTGAGAACTGTACCAGGGGAATGTGGAATGTCGCCGTACAGTCGAACTTGTGCTTACGACCACTTGTAATAAACGACCACCTGCTGTAAGCGACCGGTTTGAATCCCGCCCGACGAATTTCCCATAATAACGTACTTGCAATGAACGACCACCTGCTGTCTGCGACCAGCGACCGTATAAATACGGCCCATTCCGTCAAAATACGATGCGTTTAACGACCGTCGGCGACTGTCAGCGCCCATGAAAACACGGCTCGAAACACGGCTATAAGCGGTGGCTATAATCCATAAAACGTGTATTTAGCGTTCTATAAATAGACTGGTGTTTCAGCATTATCTGGGTCAGGGTATGGGATCACGTGGTCTATTGTTTACACTGCAGCCCAAGGCAATCTCGCTTAAATCGTAAATTTCATTCATCAATATGACCCCACATCCTGAGATTATGCACGTATCAACCGCATGAATAGGCAGGACACGTGACCATAGGCATTATTTATTATCAATTAATCCGTTTAAGCGTCTGTTGATCGCGAGTAGTATACATTGTAATAAGCGTCTGTCTATCGCGAGCACTATACAACGTAACAAGCATGATTTTATAAATAACTCGTATGTTTAATACATTAATACATACAAGTTTGTATGTCATAGGCATTATTAATAATTACTTTAACTTCTGTTCAAATGACATGATTTTATATGGGTCCGTTGCTAATGGAATTCCCGCAATAGTTGGTAACCGAAATGCGAATGATACCAGTAACCCGTGCGAGTACCAGTACCCGTGCATGTCCCAAAATTTTATAACGCGGTCGGATTCGATCGCGGTTTGAAATCTTGGACCCCGACTACCGCGTTATAATGGAGCTGCAGTGTATTCAAACTTATGTTTTCCATTGTACATGTTATTACTTTAATAAACATACATATATGTGTATACATGTTATTACTTGACTGTTGTCACTGTGTTGTTTTTTATATATCATCCGTGTACCCACTCCACATGGCTGTCCCTATTAAGAGACCACCTCTGTTAAGAGACCACTTTTGGCAGTTCCCTTGAGTGGTCTCTTAACACAAGTTTGACTGTACATATTGCAAACCAGATAACATTGAACATGACATAGCATCTCGTCAGCAACCATCAGAAAATCGATCTGATCTCCGTTCATTGCAACCGGCATTCAATATTCAAGAACATTGCCTATCCTGTGGACAATCTGCAAAAAATGACAAGAAACGGAGAGACATTGATGTGTTTCCAGTCAGAACACATGCGTTTCAAGCCAGTGTGCTTCAGGATTGTCGTTCTAGGAAAGACAAGTGGTCCGATGCAGTGTATGGCAGAATAGCATTTGTGAACGATCTGCACGCAGCAGACGCAATATATCACCAGCAGTGTAGTGTCAATTTCAGGATGGGGAAGAATATTCCCAATAAATTATCTGCTGACACCGCAGACACAACAAAAAGGTTCAAACGTGTAAGACCTGAGACCAAGCGAGCAGCAGCATTCCTGGAAGTCGCACAATTCTTAGAACACAATGAGGAGGGACAAGCTACCTTCAGTGAACTTGTTACGAAAATGACTGAGGATCTCGTAGACACAGGTCAGGATCAGTACAGTGCCAAATACATGAAAACGAAAATAAAGGAACATTTTGGTGACAGGATTCTAATGACAGCACATGGTGCAAAAGACTGTGTTGTGACATTACGTGACACTGCATGTTTTATCCTGCATGCATTTCATAAGCAATGTAAAGCTGAAAATGCTGAAGACGAGAAACATAGCATAGTTGAAACTGCTGCAAAACTCATTGAGAGTGACGTCAAATCTATGGACATGTCACGTGATTTCTACCCAGAAATAGAAGATATAGAAAATGAAGAACGTGCTCTGAACTATATTCCGAAGTCACTACAAGTACTGTTGAGGACAACGTTTGCTGGAAAAAATATTGATGTGAAGCTTGCTTCGATTGGTCAGTGTATCATACAAGCAATACGGCCAAGAGCCATACTAGCGCCTCCACAGAAAGGCCTAGGGGTGCAAATGCACCACCATTTTGCGTCACGCTTCCTGATAGACACACTTCATGGGCATGGCTTCTCAGGTACGAACGGAATGCAGCAGTTACTCAAGGTATTGACATTCCTGGGTTCACATCAGAACATACTATGCAATATATTGCTGACAATGTAGATCACAATCTAGCCACTGTTGATGGTACAGGTACCTTCCATGGAATGGGTATAATTGCTGCAGTCACGCCAGGAACACGAGCCAAGAAGCATATTCCTAAAGCAAATGTGACCGCTGCAGACATTGCTGCTGTTGGTCGAATCAACATTCGGTACTTCAAGATCCCTCCAGCACTACCACCTCTTACATACCTACCCATTGTATTGTTGGAGGCAGAAGATCCAACAACACAGCTAGATGTCTAGTGGAAGAGCTCACTACTCCTTCATTCTCCAAGACCAGCATGGGCTGGTATGATGCAGATGTTGCATCATGGTCAACACCCAGGAAAGGCCTCAGTGATGTTCTTGCCAATGATTGATCTTGATCCAGGCGATACATCATGTATCTACTCTACACTGCATTTCGTAACAGCTCAGGCGAAGCGATATGATGTCACTCCAGTCCTGACATTTGACCAGCACTTATATTGGAAAGCGATGATGATTATCCTGTCTCAGCCCGATGACAGTGATCTGAAGTGTATGGTTCTGAGGCTTGGTGGGTTCCATATGCAGATGAGCTTCTTAGGCAGTATCGGACACCTGATGGCCGATTGAGGACTACAGTAACTCCTCGAGATTGCATATGCTAGCAACACCGTTAGCCACATGTTGACTGGCAAAGCTGTGTCAAGGGCAGTCCGTGGTCACCTGCTGGTAGATGCTGCACTCAATACCATTATTGTGGCCGATACATACAACGTTCCAGTACCAACTAAGCAGGAAGCTGATGACTCCGAAGCTGTAGGTGTTCTACACAATCCGGAACAGTCAGATGATGATGACGAGACACACGATTTAGACACAGACACCATCACGACTGACTTAACTGCAGCTGCGGACCTGTATGACAAAGCAATGTCGTGTACATTCGCTGTGGAAGAGGTGTGTTCATCAGAAGCGTTAGTGCGACTCCAAAGTAAAGTGAATGGGAAGAGGGAAACAATGACTGGGCGCACAGCAACCTTATGGTTACAGTATCTGGAGATGGTGGATATCCTGCGAAGGTTTCTCAAAGCAGAGCGAACGGGAAACTGGAGATTGCATCTTCAGTCAGTATGTGAAATGCTACCCTACTTTGCAGCAGCTGGACACAGATTATATGCGAAGTCTGCATATGTATATCTGCAAACGATGACCATGCTGCCCGAAACACACCCCGATGTCCATCATAAATTCGAGGAAGGGTATCATGTAGTGAGGCGTAGTGACAGATACTGGGGAGGACTGTCCAGACCTCATCATAGAGCAGGTGCTAATGAGGAGCGGAAAGACGTACAGAGGCCCGACACGAGGAAAGGGCATGACCGAAACTCAGCGCCTACTGTGGGTCATGTCCATGCCGGCATGTTCACTGGTGTGTCATATGAGACCAGTGACCAACACAAGGATATGTCAAAGGCTAGACAAGCTAGAGATGTCAATGACACCCTGAATCTTATCAGCTACCTCGCACAGAGGGATCCATTCGTTGAGAATCCATCACTGTTCAACATCGCCAATGGCATGACGGCCCAAAAAGGAGTCAACATTGACCGATCAAGAGAAATTGGGGAAGATATTCTAGACTCCATGGTCGGGGTATTTGTAGAAGATTATGTCTTCAGGAATCAGAAGATGTTTCATCCGTATTCAAGTATGAGCTCTGCACTCATCCTCCTGCACTGTTTGAATCAGCTGCACTCCCCCTCCAGGCAAATAAGGCAACACTGGCCGATGTGCTCTGGAAGTCTATGAAGGGAGAGCAACGAGAACCCAGTGCAAATGTCCAGTATGTGCTAGATGGTGGTGCTCTACTTCATCGCATACCATGGCCAAGAGGATCAACATTTGACAGTGTGTGTCAAATGTACGTTGCGTACGTCACACATAAGTATGGAGCTGCTGCCGTTGTCTTTGATGGGTACAGAGATGAGCCCGCAACTAAAGATGCCACACAACTGAGACGAAAAGGGGCTTGTGCTGGTGTGACAGTACACTTCGATGGTGACATGATGATTCAATCAAAGA
Source organism: Conchocele bisecta (assembly GCA_029237695.1). NCBI lineage: Eukaryota > Metazoa > Mollusca > Bivalvia > Lucinida > Thyasiridae > Conchocele > Conchocele bisecta. Next base: position 44,972,619 of record CM055266.1, read on the forward strand.
AAGAAGATTTTCTGAACAACAAGGCAAACAAGCAGCGATTCCTCCATTATCTGAGCGACAAGCTGGAGAGAGCTGGCTGTAGCATAGACAAGGCAACGCACGACGCTGACGTGTTGATTGTTCAAACAGCAGTTGCATCTGCCGAAACAAAAGACACTGTACTGATCGGCGATGACACAGACTTGCTGATTGTCCTACTGCACCATGTCGAAATGGACGCACACGAGTTGTTCATGGCACCAGAGCCTAAACAATCCACCAAAAAGAAGAGAGTCTGGTGCATAAAACAATCCAGGGAGTTGCTCGGTCCTAAACTTTGTGATCATCTGCTCTTTGTCCACGCAATTTCAGGCTGTGATACTACCTCTCGCCTGTTTGGTTATTGGAAGGGCGTGGCAGTCAAGAAAATCGAGAATGACCCTGTGTTCTACAATCAGGCCAAAGTGTTCAGTCAACCTGATCAAGCGAAGGAGGCGATCATTGCAGCAGGAGAGAAGGCATTGGTGTCAATGTATGGTGGTGCCGAAGACGAAGGACTAGACAGCTTACGATATCGGCGGTTCTGTGACAAGGTTTCAAAAGGCACCGCCGCCGTGGAACCCCAAAGTCTACCACCAACCTCTGGCTCCTCTAAGTATCACAGCCTTCGTGCATACTATCAGGTTATGGAATGGAAAGATGCCTGCATCAATATGAGACCAGAGGATTTTGGATGGAATGTTGTTGACGGGAGATATCTGCCAATACAGACCGACCAACCAGCCGCTCCATCAGAACTACTGGATGTTATCTGTTGTAGCTGTAAAAAGGACTGTACCACCCGGAGGTGCACATGCCGAAAATATGGCTTGCCTTGCATAAATGTGTGCGGAGAATGCCGTGGTGTAAGCTGTACCAACTCACAGTCACCAGACTTGTCAAATGCATATGACGACGGTTGAGTTGGACCCAGTCCAACAGTGTATCAACTACAATGATCAATCACTGTATTGACAATAGTATCATGTTGTGTCACCTTTCTGTTATACTCTTTATTATGTGATGTGTAGAATTTATGTTGATGAGTGAGTTACTAAAGTTCGATGTAGTGAATAAACTCGAAAATACTTATCTGCCTCGATTATATTAGTATACAATTTCATTCAATGAAATATGGCGTATATCAGTGCAAATATATGATAAGAAATGGAGTTTTGGTGGCCATATTGGATTTTTTTCCATGGTTATTGCATCCAATCAAGTCGTAACCTATTCAAACTGATTCCGTATGTCCAAAAACCGTATAATTGCATTTTAAATCATTCAAATGTCTCTTCTGATAGTGGAGATATGAGACATTATATAATTATGGCGGCCATCTTGGATTTTTGCATATTTAACCTATTTCCGCAACAGTAATTTCTTAGGACTTTTAGTATGTTATTCAGGACATCTTATAGATGACCTCAGTGCCCAAATAAATTCTGTTGCATTTTTTTCCATTTTGAATGGTTAAATAGGCTAGATTGCCTAGATTATAACTGATACAATCGTTTAAATGAGTAGACTAGGAAAACTGAAACATAGGATATATAAAAAAGTGCTTTAGCGACACATGTGTAGTTACGATGTTTTAATATTTCACCAACGAGGAGCAGTTTAACGTCATGCTCAGGAAAAAAATAAATGTTTCCTGTTACCAGGTTACAAAGACAACAATTAAAACACAATGTTACATCATATCAAACAGCTATCGGTAAGATGGCAAACTTCTGAAATATTTGCTGAAAATACAGAATTACAAATCTTGCAAGGAGATAACAAGAATTCCACGGAATCAAATGTCTCGCCTTGTTCCGCATTATTCCGCCTTGTTCCGCCTTGTTCCGCCTTGTTCCGCCTTGACCTTGACCCTGCGGCCACTAGATTTTTTTTGAATAGTCCTATATTCATCTACATATCATTGTAAAGGTATGTATAAAGTTTGATGACTGTAGCTGATAAGGTGTTGAAGTAATGACGAAAACTTAACATTGAATGACGACGCCGCCGCCGACTTCGGAAAAGCAAAACCTATGTCTCGATTTCTGCTTTCGCGGGCGAGACAAAAACTGATCCAAACATCCAAAGCAGCACAACTCATACAGGAACAAAGAAAACAAGTAAATATGATCATAAACAAAGCAGTAAGTTGACTATCAGACTTGATTTTTACAATTTTACAAAAATAAGTTAGATTTTTTAAAAATATAGGGATTTATAGGGATTTTGGGAAAATATATGGATTGCCAAATTTATAGGAATTCATAGATAATGGACAGCCTGCACTGGTTATAAACTCAATATGTCCTATTTTGCAAAGGTAGCTGAATAGAACAGCTTTGGGGGCATCCTGGTTTTTAGAATTACGTATAATTTGTTGGTTTGGCGTCGTGTGGCTCCTTGTCATGTCCACTGCAAAACGTAACCTTTTCAACCCTAAATAACTGGAATAGATTTTGATGTTAACTTTCCAACCAAACCCATCGTCACTAAATGGTTTTCTACTGTTCTAAAAATATGAAAATTACTTGTCACGAGCCGGCTCATCTGGATCTACACTATTTGCAAACACTGCTATAGAGGTCTGTACTGTTGAAAGGGTTACATGAAACCAAGATGCAACAGAAATATTTTTAGGAAGTTAATTTCCAAGCTGTTTATATAACCAAAGTGTAGATCATTCTATAAACAGTGCAAATGTACGACACCATTTGCCTTGACCTTGGGCATGAAAGCCACATGGGTGGGTGATGAGACTGAAAAAATGGATGATGCTAAAGAAGTATATGAAGTTTCAAGTTAATCCGACTTACGGTTGCAAAGTTAGTCCGTTGTCGCAAATCCCTGGATGGTGGGGGTTGAGGTGGGGGAGGTGGTGGAGGGGGAGGTGGACGGGCTTCACACACCAAGGCCGGTTGTGGGGGCGGGCCACCATTGTGTCGAGTATGTGGTGACGGTGCTGAAAAAAATTGAAATGTCACTCGGTAAAGACATGCCACTGTCTGTTGGGTACAAACTGGGACCAATCCTCAATCTTGGTTTTTAAGAGAGATAAGTGATATACATACATGCACATGTAATACATACTGTTTGAAACAGGATTAGAAAACTAGCTTTTACGCTTATGTGAATTCCTCAATCTTAACTCTGACACCCCTATGGCACGTTTCACTAAACTTTGTACTGCAAAATTGTTCTTACGAAGAAATCTATGAATTTACTTCACACTGTAATGTGGTTCACTAATGCTACCATTTTCCACTTACATGTAGTTCATTAAATCTGGTTAAATCCACCACAATTGTCAAAATCAGCTGCTAATGCAAACAGTGCAGTAAATCTTAGTTTGTACTTACAAACTTCTTAGTCATACGTAGTTTAGTGAAACTGGCCCCTGTAGTGTCGGACACTGGAAGTGTCATACAAAAACATATGTAGTCATGTTTTAGTCACATTTGTGACTAAAACATGACTACACAAGTACACTTGTTTCTTTTGAAACAACAATAGCTGTATATTTAACAACTAAGATTAAAATAGCCCTCATGTTCCAATCACATAGAACAAGGTGATCGTTGGGGAGTCTCATCCACTACACAAGGCAATCGACACGAAGGTCAAGGTCACCGGATGGATAGCTATCAGTATTAGAAAGCTATTTATGAAGTTTGGTATTAATATGACCAACGGATCAAGAGATATTCAACATTTGGATGTACATGTATGTCCAAAATTGTTGATGCCAAGGTCAAGGTCAGCCGAATTACATTAGTAGGTATCCATCAATGTGAGAAAGCTATTGATGGAGATTGAAGATGATCCGACTTCCAAACTTGTTGACATGAAGGTCAAGGCCAGTAAGGTGAAAGTTGTTTGTAATGATCCAACTAATAGGAGATATTCAACAGTCGGACGTAAATCCAAAACTGTTGATACCAAGGTCAAGGTCACCCGAATGACACTGGCTGGATAGCCATCAATGACGAAACTTGATGCAGCTTGGCAAAGATCCAATTAACATATGAGGAGGTATTCCAAAATTATTGACACAAAGGTTAAAGTCACTAAGGTACTACGGTGAAGGTCAAAGTCACCCAAATGACAGTGGATGGATAGCCATCAATGTGAGGAAACTATTGATGAAGTTTGGTAATGATCCAACTAATGAATCAGGAGGTATTCGACATACGTCCAAAATTATTGATACAAACATACCTTGAGCCAGCAATAAATGTTTGGTGAGTATGATTTTTGGATTCAGTAGTCTATTGTCTATCAATCCTGGTTGTCTGCGCTAAAAAAGCTGCTGGATGAACAAATGACAGCCATTTTACAAGATAGTCGCCGAACAGTATTATATTGTTTTATTAAGGACTGTTAACTTTCAGTCTGATCAATAAACAAGAGGGTCATGATGGCCCTAATTCGCTCACCTGACTCCATGAACACAAGAGGAGAATGTGACATTGAGTTCATATGTGCTATTTTTAGATGGCGGTCATCTTGGATTAAGCGATGACTCTCATTTTACCAAATCTGAAAATGCTTCACCCAAGGATCTTAACTTACTATGAAGTTTGGCCAGCATCGGCCATGTGGTTCCTGAGAAAAAGACGTTCAAAATCTCGAATAAATGGACCTTTTGGTGGCCATCATGGATGACATAATCATCCAATTCCGACAAATATTGCACCAGAGCAATCGCCTCATCGATACCTTCAATTTGATATATGACATGAGCATATTTGGTAAAAAATAAAATTTGACCCCACGGACCATGCCCATTTTTGACCCCGGGGTCACCATTTTAACACCTTTGAAAGAGCATTCTACGTCGATCATTCCTACCAAGTTTCGTCGAAATCCGGCTGGCGGTTCATGGGAAGAAGACTTTTTAAGAATTTGTGCTATTTTTGGATGGCGGCCATCTTGGATTAGCGACGACCTCCGTTTTAACAAATCTGAAAAGGCTTCACCCATGGACCATAACTGTCAAAAGTATCATACGTTTATGGAGTTATTAAGGTAGGTGGTTTGCCATTGAAATTCAGTGGGTGGGGTAACAAACCGTGCAAAATTCTTGAGCTGAATTAGCAGATATTATGTATTTGAACATTATTCCATTGTATAATTATGAACACATCAGAAAACATACAAAACTGCCATATTAGTTGTTTCTAATGATATAACAAGAACTGCGTCTGTCGAACGCGGATGCCACCTGCAGCATATTTGAGAAACTGTGACAAAGTGGTTAAGTCATTTAAGTAACCTGGTGAAGGTCAAAAGGCGAAGGTCATATAAATTATGAAAAGGCAGGTGTGGCACACATACCAATGAATGAAGTGTTGAAGTATTGAAGCGATTAAGCAACTTATGTAGATGATATGGCCATTTTGAGAAACTGTGACAAACTGGTTAACCAAAATTGTTAAGTCATTTAAGTAACCTGGTGGAGGTCAAAAGGCGAAGGTCATATAAATTATGAAAAGGCAGGTGTGGCACACATACCAATGAATGAAGTGTTGAAGTATTGAAGCGATTAAGCATGTTATGTAGATGATATGGCGAGTTTGAGAAACTGTGACGAACTGGTTAACCAAAATTGTTAAGTCATTTAAGTAACCTGGTGAAGGTCAAAAGGCGAAGGTCATATAAATTATGAAAAGGCAGGTGTGGCACACATACCAATGAATGAAGTGTTGAAGTATTGAAGCGATTAAGCAACTTATGTAGATGCTATGGCCAGTTTCAGAAACTGTGACAAAGTGGTTAACCGAAAAGTGTGACGGACGGACAGACGGACGTTCTTACATTAGGGTACTTATGTTAAATATTAGCCACATAAAAGGATTTTTAGCCACATAAAAGGATTTTTAGGTGGCTAATTGTAACCAACCCTAACCTTTACTAAGTCCATAACCCTGTGGGGCTAGCCACATAAGTATAGTACCGTCAGCGCGGACGGACGTTCTTACATTACTATACTTATGTGGCTTATCACATGTTAAATATTAGCCACATAAAACGATTTTTAGCCACATAAAACGATTTGTTAGGTGGCTAATTGTAACCAACCCTATCCTTTAACAAGTCCATAACCCTGTGGGGCTAGCCACATAAGTACCCTAATGTGTGCCCGGACTGACGGACGGATGGTCCAAACACTATATGCCACCCGTTTCTTCGAAACCCGGTGGCATAAAAACAGTTGATTTTCAATGAAAAATGTGATTGTTTACAATTGCGAAAAGTCCGAGGGTGGTATACTTCAAAATGGTGCCAAACATTCATCCAGCGGGTTACAGAGCGCAGACATACAGCATAGAACTCGTAATTGAATGTAGTTTCAGAAAAAAACTATGTCTGCAGGGCGGGGGTTTCCATTTCTGGCTGACGGCCTAAAAGGTTAAGGTCACCAAGGTCAAGCTCAAGCTGCCGCCGGAATTGTGACCGCTATGTCTCATGTTCCACTATCGTGGGTGAGACAGTAATCCCAGATATTGCAATACTCACTGTATGCGCTTGCCTGTGTGGGTATCTGTGCGGGCGGCTGCAGGAGGGTGGCGGGTAGAGGAAGCTCAGAGGTCAGCTCACTGTCATGCAGGTTGACTAAGCTGCAGTTGGAGTTATTCTTTTCCTCATCAACCTGCGGCTGTTAATGTTATGTTAATGTTTAGACCAATCCAATTGTCATAAAATGGTTATTACTGTCTGTTTCACGTAACCTGCCCAAATTTTACGGCTATATAAATAATGCAAAAAACAATATTTTTTTCTCGATTATATTAAATTATAGCAAAATTTAAGAATGAACCTTTCTTTTATTTCATGAAATTTGGTCAAATATTGATGTTATTATGAAAAATTAATTTATCTATGGGAATTTAACATGGGGGAAAAGGAGGTGGAGGAGCAGTGGGAGAAGTAAACAAAATAATATAATATTTTGGAAATTGATAGCTTGGAAATGATCTAACTAAGAAAACAAAAGTTAAATTTTGAAAATCGGTCCAGTATTTCTGAAATACTAAAAAATTTCCCGTTGCTAAATCCCCAGACATCTTCACTCCGTGAAGGAGACTATGGAGATTTAACATGTGGAAATTGTTTTTCGCAATAAAATCAATATTGGACCAAATTTCACGAAATAAAAAGAAGGCTCATTCGTAAATTTCGCTAAAATTTAATATAAAAAATAAATTGTTTTGTCAATGTTTATATAGCTGTAAAATTTGGGCAGCTGTCCTGAAACAGACAGTGGACTAGTCCCTTCATAAGAAGGGGGTGTTGCTTGAAACAAGATGGCCGTGGCCCGCATGTCGAGCCCACCGAGGCATTTGATGGTCTATTTAAAAACTTTAACGCAGATTTCGGAAGAACGCACAGACACCCGGATGTCATTGTGATCATTATGTCTCGCTTTCCGCAAGCGGGCTCGACAAAAAGTGCAGATTCTGATGAGACAGCTCGTCATGAGCCGGCTCATCTAGATCGACACACATACTGTTATACAGGTCTTTACGGTTGAAAGGGTCAAGTATCTCTAAATAGCTAAAAGGTTATTAAAAAGACACATCAACAATGTATCAGGGTCACTCCATATTCAACTAGATTGGTCAGTAAGCGAGGCTTACGGAATACCCCCGCGTGGGCCCAGGTACCCCTAAATATGTAAAGATTTTCCAAGTGTGTGGGCTTGTGACCTTGACTCTGGGCTTAGTGGAGGCAGCACAAATGTGAATTTGTCACAGGATGGTAGAGGTCCATTGGAGCAATGCGTGTGTGAAATGTGAAGCAGATCCGAGCAATGAAATAGACGTTATAACCGATTTCTCTGATGTTAAGTTTTGTAAAGAGACTAAGTATGTGACCTTGACCTTGGAATCAGCGGGGGCTGGGTGGTCGTAGATTTGTCACAGCATGATAGTACAACCTTAGATGAATGCACGAATGAAATATTAAGAATTTTCAATGAAGGAAATAGAAGTTATAACATATTTCTTTTTTGTAAATAAACTAAGTATTTGACCTTGACCTTGGGATCAGCGGGGGTTGGACGGTCATGGATTTGGCACAGCATGGTAGTAGAGCCTTACAGGAATGCATGTGTGAAATATTAAGCATTGTAGATGAAATAGAAGTTATAACAATATTTCTCTGATGTTAAGTTTTGTAAAGAGACTAAGTATTTGACCTTGACCTTGGGATCAGCGCGGGTTGGACGGTCGTGTATTTGGCACAGCATGGTAGTAGAGCCTTACAGGAATAGAATATGAAGGAAATAGAAGTTATATAACATATTTCTCTGATGTTAAGTTTATAGTGACGAACGGACGGATGTACACACGCACGCACACACACACGAACGGATGGACAACCTGACTCCAGTGTACCCCCCCCCCCCCCCCCCCCGTTGCGGGGGGTATAACTAGAATTGGCAACATTAGTTTAATTTTTAATATACAAACTTTGTTCATTAATATCAAATATCTTTTTGCAACCAACGTATAAATAATCCAAGTATAACTAGGCAAATGAAAAAATAACGATTAACGTATATATTAAACAACAAAAACAAAGAAATTATGCAACAAATAAATGATGTCCGCAAATCCAGAAGATATTATATAAGAAACCTTCATCCACCAATCAGGTCAGCTGTACTACTGCTACGTCATAGCGGTTATTTTTACAGCGCCACCTCGCGCCAGTAGGTCACAGTAACAGGAGAGATAAGCGATGACCAATTTATTGCATGGCTCTGTATATGGGACAGATAAGGTGCGATATGAGAAATCTCAATATCACGAAAAATAAAAACGAACCGGGTCACCTTTGTGTTGTTTTCAGAGCATTTTGAAGAAAATAAGTATAGTTTGTAATGTGATTTTTAAAGAACCTTATTGCCCGTACTTACAGGTGTAACAACAGGCGAGTCACTATTTTTAGGATACAAGATGGCAATCACCCTCTTCATAATGTCTTGTAGTGTTTTCTTCTTTCCCACAGCTGAAATAGATTGATTAATTGGGGCTTATTGTCCGTTCAACAATGTCAGAGATAGATGGGAATGACCCTGTAATGAACATTCAGGATAAAAATTACAAACCAGCAACTAGAAAATGTGTTCATAGAACACGGATGCCCCACCTAACGCTTTGATATATGTAGTGAACACGGCAAAAGAGGAAAGAGGTATTACACAATCATTTTTGCTTTCTCCTCAATCCTCCAAACGTCCAAAATGGGGTAATAATCGCTGGTTCAGTGTCAAATCAAAATAGAACTTTGCCCATCTACACACTACACAGAAGCTGCATACCAAATATCTAGCCTCCAGCTAAAAGGGGGAGATAATCCAAAACGGACGGTCAAATTAAAAATTGTAATCAACTTTCAGACAGTACACACCATAAGGAAGCGGTATACAAAATGTCAAGCCAACAGCTATTGCGGTTTAAATTTTACAAGGCAAAATGGTCCCAATTCTAAGTCCAAAAGGGGGAGAAAATAACATGACGCCTGGGTCAAATCAAAAGATGAAACCAATTTTGTGAATAGACAAATTATAAAGAAACTACATACAAAATAACAAACCTCAAGCTATTACAGTTTATAAGCTCTCTAAGAAAAATGTTAACCAAGAGAAATAACTATGTAATTATTGGCAACAATAGGTCAAGGCGACATGAAGGACAATTTTGAAAATACAAGTTCAAACAAAATCTTTACCAAGGGAAATGCATGTAACTATGTAAATATGACAATTGTAGGTGCAGGCCGATTGCAGTTCATTTGTTGACAGTGGCTTGCAGTGCACATCATTGCCTTATGATAGTGTGCTAGTATGATGGTTGTACGCCCAATAGTATTGAAAATACAAGCTCGAACAAAAATAGTTAACCAAGGGAATTAACTGTGCTAATATGGAAACTGTAGATCAATGTCATATAAAGGTCATTTGTCTCAGATTGCTTTGCAATGTACATCACTGGCTCATGTCGGCCTGATAATATTGAAGATACATGCTCACAAATGCTGTAACCTTGTGATCAAGGGAAACAACTATGTAAATATGGCAATTGCATGTCAAGGTCAGATGAATGTCATTGTTTCAGAGTGTGTTTCAGTGCACATCACTGGCTCATGCTGGCTCATGCTAGTGTACAAATATGGTGGCTGTATGCTTAATACCATTGAATATACCAAGGTGCATGATCAAGTGGTTACAACAACGCCACCCACTCCAAAGTAAGTATTATTTGATATTTTCCTTAATATGCAACAGATTTTTATGAAATATGGCGCAGCAAACACGTCTTCATGAGCAGCATTTGGTGGTCATGGGAGTTTGGCAGACTTATGTTGTTTTTGCGAAGAATCGATTTCCGTGTCAGAGACACGGAAATCGATTCTTCGCAAAAACGACAGAAGTTTAGGCGAACATACGGAGACCACCAAATGCAGCTTAACAAGACGCGTTTGATGCGCCATATTTCATCAAAATCCGTTAGGTAATAAGGACACTATAAAATAATACATACTTTGAATCGGTACTTGTTGTTGTTGTTAGTAACCACATGATCATACACCTTGTATACAAGCTCAAACAAAAACTTTAACCTCGTGACTGACGAGACGGACAATAGGCAACACTAAATGCCCCCTGCACTATGCTGGTGGGGCATAAAACTGGTAGCTTCTTGATATAGTGTCAGAAATCCTTATTACATGTACAATGATTAACTCAGATGTGAACTAGAAAATGTGTTCATAGAACACGGATGCCCCACATAACGCTTTGAAGTCAATTTTTTTTTTACCTGACCGTTAAAGTTTTTGAAGCACTAAGTATGTGACCTTGACCCTGGGCTTGGCGGGGGTAGGACGAACGTGGATTTGGCACAGGGCAGTAGAGTACCATTAGAGCAATGTGTATATGAAGTATGAAGCTGATCCGTGAAAGGGAACAGAAAGTATAAGATATTTACCCGAGCGTTAAAGTTTTTGAAGCACTAAGTATGTGACCTTGGCCCTGGGCTTGGTGGGGGCAGGACGAACGTGGATTTGGCACAGGACAGTAGAGGACCATTAGAGCAATGCGTATATGAAGTATGAAGCTGATCCGTGGAAGGGAACAGAAATTATAAGATATTTACCCGAGCGTTAAAGTTTTTGAAGCACCAAGTATGTGACCTAGACCCTGGGCTTGGCGGGGGCAGGACGAACGTGGATTTGTCACAGGGCGTTAGAGGACCATTAGAGCAATGTGTATATGAAATATGAAGCAGATCGGTCGAAGGATGAAGAAAGTATGAGACATTTACCCGAGCGTTAAGTTTTGTGACGGACGGACGGGACGGACGGGACGGACCGACAAGGGTAACACTAAATTCCCCCTCCACTATCGTGGTGGGGCATAATAAATATGCAAAGTATGGATTCAGCGTTCACATTTGCTTACCCTCTCACATTCCAAAAGATGAAATTAAAGGTTGTGTATTAGCGTAACACACTACTAAAATCTATGTCCTTATAGTTGGAAGAATATTTTCAGCTAGTTGTAGTAAAGTTGAAGATAATTAACCCTTGCAATATGTACAATGCTGAAAATTAATATATTATGTTGCCTGCTGTTTATTTTGTGTTGTCAGTTGTTGTTGAAAGTGTGTTTTGACAGCGCACAAGAAACATCTCGAATGAAGATTATTTAGTGCCTGCCAAAATATGTCGTTGCTCAGTAATAACACAAATATGAGACACACCATGTGACTTTGTACCTCCGGACATCTGCGTAATTTCATGAAATATATTTACAGAACAGGTCATATTGTCAGGAAATATCTTCAGAAGTTGACAAAATTAGTACAAGATGCAGTCTGAAAATATTGTCAAATTTTGACTTTATTTATGAACAAGAGGGCCATGATGGCCCTAATTCGCTCACCTGACTCCATGAACACCAGAGGAGAATGTGACATTGTTCATGTGTTTTAAAAAAAAATTGTGCTATTTTTAGATGGCGGTCATCTTGGATTAAGCGATGACTCTCATTTTACCAAATCTGAAAATGCTTCACCCAAGGATCTTAACTTCCTATAAAGTTTGGCCAGCATCGGCCATGTGGTTCCTGAGAAAAAGACGTTCAAAATCTCGAATAAATGGACCTATTGGTGGCCATCATGGATGTTATAATCATCCGATTCCGACAAATTTTGCACCCCAATTTGACCCCACGGGCCACGCCCATTTTTGACCGGGGTCACCATTTTCACAACTTTGAAAGAGCATTGTAAATCGATCATTTCTACCAAGTCTTAGTCGAAATACGGCCAGCGGTTTATGAGAAGAAGATTTTTTAAGAATTTATTTTATTTTTAGACGGCGGCCATCTTGGATTAGCGATGACCTCCATTTTAACAAATCTGAAAAGGCTTCACCCATGGACCATAACTGTGAAGTTTGGCTACCATGGGCCAAGCGGTTCATGTGAAGAAGAATTTTGAAATCTCTAATAAAAGAAAGACCTTTTGACATTTTGGCGGCCATCTTGGATGACACAACAATCCGATTTCGACAACAAATGTACCAGAGTGATCGCCTCATTGATACCTTCGATTTGATATATTACATGACCATATTCGGACAAACATAAAATTTGACCCCACGGGCCACGCCCACTTTTGACCCCGGGGTCACCATTTTAACAACTTTGAAAGAGCATTGTACATCGATCATTCCTACCAAGTTTCGTCGAAATCCGGCTAGCGGTTCATGAGAAGATTTTTTTAAGAATTTATGCTTGTCAAGGTCAGGAATGATACAGACAAATTGTCTCCCCTATTATCATATGAACCAAGTATACTTCAATTGTTATGACGTTATGGCCAATATAGCTTGATCTGACGAACGAAAAGTGGTAACAATGCAGTTGAAGTGTAAGGGATAGGCTAGAGTAGATAAGTACACGTAGTCACTTAATCACTTATAATGTACACTAGTTTACATGGGGAACACACAGGAATACATGATACACTGATATGCGAACATCACTGTACTGTGCATGATACTATTCAATTACTACAAGGTTGTAAGCCAATCGACGGTTATATTTTAACGCAACTTAAAAGCTATAGACGAATAAACTCGGTATGTGGTATCTCAATGGTCCCGTAGTGGACAATAGTATGAATGCACAAGTACTTTGATGATCGCTAATCAAAGTGAAATAACATACAAGTATAACATGGCAGAACGAACATTGGAGGACAAATGACAATCATCTGAGCTACCCCAGTGCTGGCGTATCTCAATAGATAGTGGTAACCTCTGAGTATCAAGGTCCCAAGGTCTACCTCACCCGCAGTATGAGGTCTAGTCAACAATATGGCTATAATCCAACTTCATATGGATTAATCCATAAACAATATATGGAGTATTACCATACACTATCAAAGTATACATATGTATTGCCTATGCAATGTATTACCAAAGTATGAATGTCAAAGTCAAAGCCGGATGTGGTTACATCACATGATAGTTAATAACGATAATGTTCCGGAAGCTGGTACCGGAAGTAAATTTCCACAGGTAGTATTATTTCCGGAAATGGTGGACCAGATGTAAAGTTCCTATGGTATCACTCGACTGTAACAACCTGGATGTGGTGGACCGGATGTAAAGTATCCATGGTGAATCAATGGGTTGTAATACCGGAAGTGGTAGACCGGATGTAAAGTTCCGATATAATACAAATGGCGATTATCACGTTGGCTAAGACACCGGGAAAAGTTTCACTTAGGTGACATTCAACTCGGTGGTAGTATAATGATATGATATGTGTGTATGGCGTTTCACTTCACTAATCTATGGCTGTGACTGTCTGCTGAATGCGATGTAGCTATCACACACTGCTCTATACAGACGTACGGACACTCGGACGACCCGACACTCTGCACTGACTGGGGTCTGCCCTCAACGAGTGGACCAAAACGTCCAATGTTGCCCGCTGGAGCGATCTCAAGAGGCTACAAAAATGAAATGAGTCTCCAATTACTGGACGAATACGCACAGACAGACAGACAGGATGCACAACGGACTAAAACGGGAATCGAACAATGGCAAATCACAGCTGAAATAAAATGTTGTAGGTACATACCAAAATCCTCCGTGTCACTGGTGAATACAGTACTATCCTTCTGTTACTAGAAAATATGTGTCCCACCAACACATAGAGAGACATCGCTTATATACGCACCAGTGAAACCACGCACGGAATAATGAATATGCCTACCCCTCGTTCGACATCTCACATAAATACTACAAAACCATGGCTTTTGCCATTTCACCCGTGGGTTATATTTGGCATAAATATATGATCCCACGCCATAAATTCAACCAAACTAGTGTACAGCCTTCGCGGAATAAATACCATCCAACATGGTATATGCCACACTAAAATAAATCTGCACACTATAGACCCAGATCTCATAATCCGAAATCTACTCGACTGGTCTCGACAATGTGAAGGTCGCTTTTTGGCCCCGCCAAACCCCTCCATATCGGTCCTACGGCTATACACTCAAATGAGAGTGTAGCACATACTAAACCCAAATATTGTGGTCATTTACGGAAATATCACGACACAAAGCATCACCAGTATGGGATCTGATATATCCGTGTTGGCCAACACCAGGCTATGCTGAAACACTAACCCGTAGCATACATAACAGGGCAGACCATGGTATGGTCTGCGCTATATACTGGCTTCACCTACAGAAGGTCCCTTATCTGGTGAACAACTGACACGCGGACAAACTCGGCTGGCACGGATAGTGGACATCCGTAATACTAAAAGGGGTCTTTTCCCTAGCGAAACCAGCACACGCAGTCAACGAGTTCTCTACCACACACATGCATAGTATGTGGTAAATATGGCGTGACATCAGTAAAACATTGCTCATAAAATGGACGTGTATTTAAATACGCAAAAAGGACACGCATAAACGTATTTCCCCCAATACAACATAAGCCCAGTTATTCCACGCACATTGTACATGGCAAATGTACATGCTAAATCACAGGTATGTAAAAATCACAGGTGTGTGAAATCACAGGTATGTGGAATCACAGGTATGTGAAATCAATAGTACACACAACAATACAACACAGTACCACACATCCCAAATATACAATTATACGGAATCCAGAATGTACAAGAATGCACGTGTCACGCTACAATGCTATTTTTAGACAGTGGCCATCTTGGATTAGCGATGACCTCCATTTTAACAAATCTCAAAAGGCTGCACCCATGGACCATAACTTTTAAGTTTGGCTACCATGGGCCAAGCGGTTCATGTGAAGAAGAATTTTGAAATCTCTAATAAAAGAACGACCTTTTGACCTTTCAGCGGCCATCTTGGATGACATAACAATCCGATTTCGACAAAAAATGCACCAGAGTGATCGCCTCATTGATACCTTCAATTTGATATAAGACATGACCATATTCGGTCAAAAATAAAATTTGACCCCAATATAACCCCACGGGCCACGCCCATTTTTGACCCTGGGGTCACCATTTTAACAACTTTGAAAGAGCATTGTGCATCGATCATTCCTACCAATTTTGTCGAAATCCGGTTGGCGGTTCTTGAGAAGAAGATTTTTGAAGAATTTGTGCTATTTTTAAACGGCGGCCATCTTGGATTACGTAATGACGTCATTTTAACAATTTTGTAATCCCCCTACCTAAGGACCATGACCATGAAGTTTGGTGACTATAGGCCCAATGGTTACCGAGGAGAAGACGTTTGAAAATGTTCACGGACGACGACGACGACGGATGACGGAAGACGGACACATTGCGGTAACAATAGCTCACATGAGCTTCGCTCAGGTGAGCTAAAAATACTGAAACATTATGTAAACATAATTCCAGCACAACAATATTTACACAATTCCCTAACATTTGATTGGCCCGTAGCAAGTCTCTGTCCAAAATTTATATCCCAGTAAACTCCCATCGCCGAACTACTTTCCGTAACCGTGAGGCGCAGTTAAAATAATTCTGAAGAAAATGGAAAATAAACACATTTTCTTGATGAATTTATTTCAAATGCTGGAATTATAAGGAATGAATGGCTTTTTTGTTGAATTTATTGGCGATATAAACTTGGAAAAGTCGCATGAATACTGGACAAGGCCTTCCGGCCTTCGTCCAGTATTCCAGCGACTTTTCCAAGTTTATACCCCGATAAATTCCACAAAAAGGCCATTCATTCCTATAATATTTAATGAAATTACGCAGATGTCGGGTGGTACAATATCCAATGGCGTGTCTCATATGAAACAAGCCAATAAGCATGTATCCCATTGCGGTGGAGGTTGGAATTATAGTACACGCATCTAAGGACCAGAAATCTCAGTCATTTGACATTGACCTTGGGCACGGAGGAGCATGGGTTGAACGGGCAATGAAAGTATGGATGATGGTAAAGCATGCACATGAAGGTTTAATTGAAACAGTAAAGATAGTATAGAAGAATGGAGAAACATGCATGCACCTACTGAACGGAAATCAAAAGTAATTGGATCTTGACGTTGGGCAGGAGGTAGCAGGTTGAGGCGGGGAATTGAAATATGGAAGATGAGAAACATGCATATGAAGTTGCAAGCAAATTGATCATACGGTAAGGAAGTTAAAGGAAAATTGACAACAGGACAGGCATATGGATGGAGAGACAGACAGACAGATGACTTTTGCATCCTGTGGAGTGAAACCATTTAACTCTTTGCTATTGAAAAGCTGAGCATATCGGGTGGATAAACAACTTAGACAACCTAGACGGTGTGCATGTCAAGCCCACCGAGGCATTTGTTGATCTCACAGTGTATATATTTGAAGTAAATCGGAGAAAGGATTGTGAAGACATAAGATATGTAGAAACATTAACGCATAGTCATTTGACCTTGATCTCTGGCATGTGGGAAAGTAAGGATGATGATAAAGACATATTTGAAGTTTGAAGTAAATTGGAGTACAGGTTGTGGATATACGTATAAGGACAAGGTATGTAAAAGCTATAATGCAACAAGAATTCCGCGGAATCAAATGTCTCGCCTTGTCCCGCCGCCTTGACCTCGAGCCTGGGCCAGAAAGCAATTTTCACTGGCCCGAACATATTATACAACCAGAAAAAGTCGATGGCGCGCCATCGCAATATACCCACTTTCCCCAAATGCTAAGTCCGAAAGGGGGAGGTAATCCATGATGGAGGGTCGGATAAAAAATCTGAATTCACTTTGCGCATCAGCACATCAAAACGAAGCTACGAACCAAATATCAGACGCGTAGGTATTAAGGTGAAAAAGTTTTTCGACCTACGAGGAAAAATAGTGAAATTCTAAGTCCGAAAGGGGGAGATAATCCATGATGGAAGGTCGGATCAAAAATCCGAATTCACTTTGCGCATCATAACGAAGCTACATATCAAATATCAGAAATGTAGGTATTAAGGTGAGAAAGTTTTTCGACTTACAATGAACAAGAAACGAGGCAAAGCCACGAAGGCCAGGTTTTTTCCAAGCATGGACACTTGGATAACATAATTATACCCACTTTTTGTAGACTAGATGGCCGTGGCCTGCATGTCGCGCCTTGGGGCGAGGCATGGACACTAAAAAAAGAGATATAGTAGATGGAAAAACTTTAACCGGACACACGGACGGATGGACGGACGGACGGACGTATGCCAAAATGCCGACTATCGCGCTTCCCGCAAGCGGGCGCGACAATGATGATAAACACCCATGTGAAGTATCAAGGTAATGGGTGAAGCAGTTGCAGAGATATAGTACACAAAAAAAAAGAGTAATTTGACCTTGACATTGGGCACAGGGGCCGCACGGTTGGGGGGTAGAATGAAAATATGGATGATGATAAACACCCATGTAAAGTTTCAAGGTAATGGGCGAAGCAGTTGCAGAGATATAGTATAACAAAAAAATTTAAACAAAAAACTTTAACCAGACGTACGTTAAAAAGTTAACGTTGAAAATGGCTAAGTCAATTACTTAGAAATAATAGGTGAAGGTAAAAAAAATGGTCACATATTGGATAGTTGTATATGGTGGGCACCCCTTGGTTATGAAGCTGTGAAAGTTTGGTGGTCCTAGGTGGTACAGTACCAAAGAAATGGACTTAAAACACGAAAACTTAACATTGTAAACGCGAAAAGTTAACATTGACTGCGCAGAAAAAATGGGTCAAGTTCAAAAAGGTAACATGTTGGATAGTGATATGTGGTGGGCACCCCTTGGTTATGATGCTGTGAAAGTTTGTTGGTCCTATGTCTTACAGTAACAAAGAAATGGACTGAAACACAAAAACTTAACATTGATTGTGGACGCCGCCCGCCCGCCCGCCCGCCTCCGCCCGCCCGCCTGGCTTTCGCCAATCCAATAGCGTGGATTTTTTTTCCAAAAAAACCTGGCTAAAAATGAAAAAACAGTTCTAAAAAAAAAAGTTTAAAATTATTTTTTTTCCAAAAAAACCTGGCTAAAAATGGAAAAAAAATTTAAAACAAAAAAAGTTCAAAAATTAACAAAAAAATAATGCTCGCTACTGGAGCCCAGAAATTTTATAATAGTCCTATATTTATCTACATATCATATCTGCACAGGTCCACATATTGCCACAATATTGTCAACACAGTTTACGGAAATGTTATACCCAGGTATAATAATTTACCTGTATAAATTACCTGTAATAATTTAGCTGGACATTTAGTGGTCAAGCTGGAAATTTGCACATGCTTGCACATGCAGAAATGTTCAACTGGAGAAGGCTATTGTTCTCTCTACAGGTAAGGTGTAGAGAGCGCACGAGAAAACGGGTCTTCATGCATTAATGAATGTTCAGTTTGTAGCATAGAAAGAAATAGAGTTTGACCTTGACCCCGGATTTTTTTTTAATAGTCCTATATTCATCTACATATCATAGTAAAGGTATGTATAAAGTTTGATGACTGTAGCTGATAAGGTGTTGAAGTAATGACCGTAACACGAAAACTTAACATTGAATGATGACGCCGACGACGCCGCCGACGCTGCCGACGACGCCGACGACTCCGGAAAAGCAAAACCTATGTCTCGCTTTCCGCTTCGTGGGCGAGACAATAAAAACTAGACATTATGTTTTTAAAACATGGATATGCCCCGCTGGCATACTGGACTGTAACTCGAGAAATTCTTACAAACTTTTTTACTTTTTCGAAGTAAATATACACGGACGGATGTACGGAACTTCAAAAGCAACGCAATATGCACCCCCCTCAGGGCTATATTTGTATAACCTACTAGTTGAAATGTAAGGACAAATGATAGTCCACTAAACTGCATGTACGGTATTACCTTTGTTTAAATATTCCTCAGTAATCTTCAGTGCAGCATCAACCAAACAGAACAGCTCGTCTCTATCCGTCTTGCTCATATGATCACACTAGAAACAAGAAAATCAGAATGCGGGAAAACAAAAAAATATTGTTGTCTGCTGTTGTTTTAAAATGGGTCTTCCTTCTCAACAAGAACGCCGCCAACGGCATGTATCCTATCACTGTGGTGTGGCTGAATTACAAACATGCATATAGATACCGTTACGGTAAAGATGTATAGGAGAATATAGGAACGCGCATGCATCTAAATCTATGTTGGAAATGTAATACAGTCAGAATTCGTTACAGCGGCACACGTTATAGCGGCATATTCGCCTCCCGGAACAATAAGCCGCCAAACCAATCGGCATGCTCTTTAATCTGCTCGATATACCGGCAAATTCGGCTTCCGGCACCGGCAGGGAATTCCCGCAAACGAATACACAGTTTAACTCTTATTTAATGTGCGTTATAACGGCGCCGGTACCCGGCGTCGCTGGTACCAGCGCTGTGACCCAGCTCTGTTATCCGGCATTACGGAAACCGATATTCGGGAACCAGTCACTGACCATAACAATTTAAATAATTATCGTGTAGCATTGCCTCTGGGGCGAGTTCAGATAGGGACGAATCGAATCGTCATGTAAATATTTAAAGGGAAACCACTCTACATGTTTTTGCTTTGCAATTTTATAAATTTTAGCATGTAAATTAAAACAAACTGTTTATTAAAATATGTGTTTCTTTTATAAATGCACATGTTTGCGAATTGCTAACAATAAAGAAACAATTTCACAGATAATCCGGTATTCACCACGCGCTCTACAATTAACAACAGGTTCGCCTGCAACCTAGACTTTGTCAAATACCGGATTAGCTTTGAATTGTGTTTGTTTCCTTGATGTAAATTTGTATATATGCATTGCTTTATCAATGTGGTGACAAATAAGTATATATCTCGCCGATAATGCTAATGTAAAATGACAGCAAATAGCGTCGATACAATGCGTGGTTACCAATTACCGACATGTTCCAATTACCGGAATTATCACGACAGTCTGATAGCGAGGAGAAAATCGCCGATTCTTTATACCGGCATATTCGTTATAACGGCAGATTCATCTCTGACGAACCATGCCATTGTAACGAATTCTGACTGTATATAGGCCCATTTGCATATGTGTAGCATTTTTCGTAATTGACCTAATTAGCATTTTAATTAGGTAAAATTACAAAATCAGGAATAGCTCCCTTAATAAACCACATAGAGACTTTGCTTTGGTGTCATTACCCATGTTTTCAATACCAAGGAATCTATCTAACATAATTTCAGTGGCGTAATCCCATGCAATGACTGCAAATCTAATATGGCCGCCATATATGAGGAAAAATGTGTCTTAAAATCATCATAATTTGACGATGGTCTTCTTTTTTATGTATGTGCACGTGATCAGAAGCATGCAAAGCGTGTTACAATCAGTCATAGAGAGCCATTCAAATTTTATTAAATAAAATATGGCCACCGTGAAAATCAGTTAAAGAAGTTGATGTAAAGGCCAGTCTATAAACTAGCATGTTAAATAAATTAACTCACTAAGTCAATTCGTTTTTGTGTCTACACCTATTTTTTCGATACCAGAGAATCTATCTAACAGAATTACAATCATGGCATAATCTCATTCAATGTCAGTAAATCCAATATTTCAGTCCTATAGTCACTCAAACTGCATTAAATCCAATATGGCCGCCGTAAAAAAATAGTTATAATTTGATGTAAAGGCCAGTCTATAGGCGAGCATAGCAATTAGGTCAAGTCAGAAAAAAAAACAGGAATAGTATTTAATAAGTCACCACTAGTAACTTTGTTTGGTTTCTACACCCCATGTGTTCGATACCAATGCATCTATCCAACATAGTTTCTGGACCATATTTTCATTCAATGGCGGTGAATCCAATATGGCCGCCTTACTATGGAATATAGTATACGGGAAACAGTTTTAATATCGCAATACATTTGCAACAATATTCTTTAGACTGTCTGTAACAAAATAAGGCAAATATCACAAATTGAGAGCTATATAGACATGTTCCCACTACACTAAGTCCAAAGATAGTCCAAGCAATATACCGATTGAACCAGGCCAATTTTACCGGTATTTTAATTCAACATTGAAGTAATGTACAAAAACAATGTCCGCTCGAATCAAGGACGGGGAAAAACACTGCACACTATATACGGCCGCTGTTAATTACTTTATCGCCAAAATCGCATGGACAGTATTAGCATTTCACTACTTAATGTAGAACAGAAAGCACATTAAGCGACTTTTGAATTATGCGACCAATTTCAATTCCCCCCCGACCAATTGGCCTATATAATGACAGTGTCTTAAATGACTTTCCCTTAACGCGACCACCGGCCATATATTTTGTAAACAAACATAAATGGTCGTTTGTACTAAACGACTATTAATTGACAGGCTGTCACTTTCTCCAGGTGAAATTAGCCCCAAGCGTGTGACAAACAAAGGAAACAAATCCGCCGTCACTGTCAAAGTGTGAATGGTGCATTGTTTATGATTATCGACCTGAAACTTCGCTCTGATTCGCTCGTTCCCTTAGTGATTACTAAAGGGAATTAACTCATCGTCGCTTAGCACATGGGAACATGTATATCACCATTTAAAACAAATAATTGTTTTCGTTGTGTACAGAAAACACAAGTACATGTAGATCACAGTCACTACTGCCTATTTGCAATTTCAGCTGGGCGATTTTATTTCGCAATAACATTCAAATTCTTTCATCTATTTTGATAAAATAAAGCCTGAATAATTCAGAAAAGTGCACAGTAAACATTACCGGTAGTATTCTAATGTATTTATTTCTACGTTAATGTTTAATATTCGTGTTTTCCTGATTCCGAATATTAAACCATTTGTCACAGCATGATAGTACAACCTTAGACGAATGCACGAGTGAAATATTAAGAATTTTCAATGAAGGAAATAGAAGTTATAACTTATTTCTCTGATATTAAGTTTTGTAAAGAGACCAAGTATTTGACCTTGACCTTGGGACCAGCGGGGGTTGGACGGTCATGGATTTGGCACAGCATAGTAGTAGAGCCTTACAGGAATGCATGTATGAAATATTAAGCATTTTATATGAAGGAAATAGAAGTTATATAACATATTTCACTGATGTTAAGTTTATAGTGACGAACGGACGGACGTACACACGCACGCACACACGAACGGATGGACAACCTGACTCCAGTATACCCCCCGCCTACAACTCGTTGCGGAGGGTATAACTAAAATTGGCAACGTCAGTTTAATTTTTAATTATACAAACTTTGTTCATTAATATCAAATATCTTTTTGCAACCAAGCTATAAATAATCCCAAGTATAACTAGGCGAATGAAAAAATAACGATTAACGTATATATTAAATATTTTTCGACATAAAAACACCAAGGTGCACATCTTCAATATGTGTAGAAGACGTGTGTATAGTTTCAGAACGATTGACTGAAAGGTTTCGGAGGAGTTGTGTACACAAACTCTGTACCGTATATAGAATTGTATAGAAAAATGTACAAAAAATGGCTAAGTTAAAAAGGTGATATTTTTGTTAAAAAATATTTTTTTCGGCATAAAAACACCAAGGTGCACTTCTTCAATATGTGTAGAAGACGTGTGTATAATTTCAGATCGATCGACTGAACGGTTTCGGAGGAGTTGTGTACATGAACTATGCGCTTTTGCTTCAGCCGCCCGCCCGCCCGCCGTGTGGTAAAACATAATACGTACCGTTAAAAAACATTATGCAACAAATAAATGATGTCCGCAAATCCAGAAGATATTATATAAGAAACCTTCATCCACCAATCAGGTCAGCTGTACTACTGCTACGTCATAGCGGTTATTTTTACAGCGCCACCTCGTGCCAGTAATTCACAGTAACAGGAGAGATAAGCGATGACCAATTTATTGCATGGCTCTGTATATGTGTCAGATAAGGTGCGATATGAGAAATCTCAATATCACGAAAAATACAAACGAACCGGGTCACCTTTGTGTTGTTTTTAGAGCATTTTGAAGAAAATAAGTATAGTTTGCAATGTGACTTTTAAAGAAGCTTATTGCCCGTACTTACAGGTGTTTCTGGATACAAGATGGCAATCACCCTCTTCATAATGTCATCTAGTGTTTCCTTGTTTCCCACAGCTGAAATAGATTGATTAATTGGGGCTTATTGTCCGTTCAACAATGATGTCAGAGATAGATGGGAATGACCCTGTATTGAACATTCAGGATTAAAATTACAAACCAACAACTAGAAAATGTGTTCATGGAACACGGATGCCCCACCTACTGCTTTGATATATGTAGTGAACGCGGCAAAAGAGGACAGAGGTATTATACAATCATTTTTGCTTTCTCCTCAATCCTCCAAACGTCCAAAATGGGGTAATAATCGCTGGTTCAGTGTCAAATCAAAATAGAACTTTGCCCATCTACACACTATACAGAAGCTGCATACCAAGTATCTAGCCTCCAGCTAAAAGGGGGAGATAATCCAAAACGGATGGTCAAATTAAATTTTTTGATTAACTTTCCGAATGTATACACCATAAGGAAGCTATATACAAAGTATTGCGGTTTAAATTTTACAAGGCAAAATGGTCCCAATTCTAAGTCCAAAAGGGGGAGAAAATAACATGACGCCAGAGTCAAATGAAAAGATGAAACCAACTTTGAGAATAGACAAATTATAAAGAAACTACATACAAAATAACAAACCTCAAACTATTACAGTTTATAAGCTCTCTAAGAAAAAAAATGTTAACCAAGAGAATAACTATGTAATTATTGGCAACAATAGGTCAAGGCGACATGAAGGACAATTTTGAAAATACAAGTTCAAACAAAATCTTTACCAAGGGAAATGCATGTAACTATGTAAATATGACAATTGTAGGTGCAGGCCGATTGCAGTTCATTTGTTGACAGTGGCTTGCAGTGCACATCATTGCCTTATGATAGTGTGCTAGTATGATGGTTGTACGCCCAATAGTATTGAAAATACAAGCTCGAACAAACATAGTTAACCAAGGGAATTAACTGTGCAAATATGGAAACTGTAGGTCAATGTCATATAAAGGTCATTTGTCTCAAATTGCTTTGCGATGTACATCACTGGCTCATGTCGGCTTGATAATATTGAAGATACAAGCTCACAAAAGCTGTAACCTTGTGATCAAGGGAAATAACTATGTAAATATGGCAATTGCAGGTCAAGGTCAGATGAATGTCATTGTTCAGAGTGTGTATCAGTGCACATCACTCACTGGCTCATGCTAGTGTACAAATATGGTGGCTGTATGCTTAATACCATTGACTATACCATTGACTATACCAAGGTGCATGATCACGTGGTTACAACAACAACAACGTCACCCACTCCAAAGTAAGTAATATTTGATATTTTCCTTTAAAGGTACATGCCCACGCAGCAGGTTACACTGTACTACTACTTTTCATTTTCTGTTATGCCTTATATGAGCCATTTGTCTACCCACTAACAAGTTATTTTTAATTACGGAGCGTGTTAATTGGTGTTAAATCGCATTTTATATGCCGCGACCAGAAAGGGTATTTTCCGACCTCGTGCTATTTTTACCAACACGCGTCACGGGACACGGTCAATCATATCACATATTTGACATGCGCAGTGAAGTATCGGAAGTTGAGAAGAAAAATCTCTGTTCGAGAACCGAAAACTTAACATTGAATGATGACGCCGACGACGCCGCCAACGCCGCCGACGCCGCCGCCGCCGCCGACGACGACGACGACGCCGACTCCGGAAAAGCAAAACCTATGTCTCGCTTTCCGCTTCGCGGGCGAGACAATAAAAACTAGACATTATGTTTTTAAAACATGGATATGCCCCGCTGGCATACTGGACTGTAACTGGAGAAATTCTTACAAACTTTTTTACTTTTTCGAAGTAAATGTACACGGACGGATGTACGGAACTTCAAAAGCAACGCAATATGCACCCCCCTCAGGGCTATATTTGTATAACCTACTAGTTGAAATGTAAGGACAAATGATAGTCCACTAAACTGCATGTACGGTATTACCTTTGTCTAAATATTCCTTAGTAATCTTCAGTGCAGCACCAACCAAACAGGACAGCTCGGCTCTATCCGTCTTGCTCATATGATCACACTAGAAACAAGAAAATCAGAATGCGGGAAAACAAAAAAATATTGTTGTCTGCTGTAGTTTTAAAATGGGTCTTCCTTCTCAACAAGAACGCCGCCAACGGCATGTATCCTATCGCTGTGGTGTGGCTGAATTACAAACATGCATATAGATACCGTTACGGTAAAGATGTATAGGAGAATATAGGAACGCGCATGCATCTAAATCTATGTTGGAAATGTAATATATAGGCCCATTTGCATATGTGTAGCATTTTTCGTAATTGACCTAATTAGCATTTTAATTAGGTAAAATTACAAAATCAGGAATAGCTCCCTTAATAAACCACATAGAAACTTCGCTTTGGTGTCATTACCCATGTTTTCAATACCAAGGAATCTATCTAACATAATTTCAGTGGCGTAATCCCATGCAGTGACTGCAAATCTAATATGGCCGCCATATATGAGGAAAAATGTGTCTTAAAATCGTCATAATTTGACGATGGTCTTCTTTTTTATGTATGTGCACGTGATCAGAAGCATGCAAAGCGTGTTACAATCAGTCATATAGAGCCATTCAAATTTTATTAAATACAATATGGCCACCGTGAAAATCAGTTAAAGAAGTTGATGTAAAGGCCAGTCTATAAACTAGCAAATAAATTAACTCACTAAGTCAATTCGTTTTTGTGTCTACACCTATTTTTTCGATACCATAGAATCTATCTAACAGAATTACAATCATGGCATAATCTCATTCAATGTCAGTAAATCCAATATTTCAGTCCTATAGTCACTCAAACTGCACTAAATCCAATATGGCCGCCGTAAAAAAATAGTTATAATTTGATGTAAAGGCCAGTCTATAGGCGAGCATAGCAATTAGGTCAAGTCAGAAAAACAGGAATAGCTCATTTAATAAGTCACCTAGTAACTTTGTTTGGTTTCTACACCCCATGTGTTCGATACCAATGCATCTATCCAACATAGTTTCTGGACCATATTTTCATTCAATGGCGGTGAATCCAATATGGCAGCCTTACTATGGAATATAGTATACGGGAAAGTTTTAATATCGCCATACATTTGCAACAATATTCTTTAGTGAGTGAGTGAGTGAATAGGGTTTAACGTCCGCTTTTCTGACATAGAGGTACAAGCCTCAGGGAGTCTACGCGCAGACGGGTCAACGGGGTCGTGTCCTGTATCCAACTGTCCGAGGGGGGTAAATCCCAACTTCAGAACTCAATATTTACAATCAAAATATATATTCAGTCCTGAAATTAGAACAACCTGATCTGGTGCCAGGCCCTCGCCACACCAGCATCATTTATCCCATCCCCTAAAAGTAATAGGATTAGCACTAATCTTACTTTTATATATGGGGCATAGCCCGACTCAACTCTCACATACAAGAAAGCCAAAAATGTACATGAGGCCAAATCCGGTATAGTGGGTTCCGGAAAGTATGAACCCAATCGTTAAGCCAGTTTAGTCGCCTTTTACGACAAGCAATGGCTACTGCAGCACTATTCTCAGGATCAGTTGATCCCGTCCCGGTGCCTGCACGGGGCAACAATATTCTTTAGACTGTCTGTAACAAAATAAGGCAAATATCACAAATTGAGAGCTATATAGACATGTTCCCACTACACTAAATCCAAAGATAGTCCAAGCAATATACCGATTGAACCAGGCCAATTTTACCGGTATTTTAATTCAACATTGAAGTAAAGTACAAAAACAATGTCCGCTCGAATCAAGGATGGGGAAAAACACTGCACACTATATACGGCCGCTGTTAATTACTTTATCGCCAAAATCGCATGGACAGGATTAGCATTTCACTACATAATGTAGAACAGAAAGCACATTTCTATTGAATCGGAAACCCATGGAACCCACACGTTGAAATGTGAACCAACAGAGTTGTGGCTATATTTGCCACCATTAATAGCAGGATGTTAAGTACAAAATATAATAAAATAAAAGTGGAATGGCTGTGATAAAGACCCATACAACAGGTGAATGTGTTACTAAACATCTTCATATGACTTAATATGTGTTTATATTTTGTCCATGAAGCACACTTGCACACTTATAAATATTGCCTGGTGGAACACATTCCACGATCCTAGCAACATGGCCACACACCACCGTGTAACTTTCTGAAACACATATTACATCAAAACACATACCGTACACATCATTTGTCTAGGTAGTGCTTTCTGTAGTTATACATGTACATGCAATTTGATTATTAAAACACCATTGTGTGGCTGCAACATATATTACTCTATCCATGAAGCATCTTTATTTTGTCATACAACGTATGTAAACGTCTATGATAAACATACATACGGCAGTCTAACGCATTATGTCATTCCAAAACATACATGTAGGCATATGGTAACGCAACACAGTGCGTTAATTTATGTTGAGATAAATGTATATGACCACAAAATGAGTAAGTTGGTCATTTAATACATACATTTTTAAATACTAGCTAGTATAGATAGTAAAAGTATGTACCACACAGCACATGTCTCGAGCTATGACGTAGATACATATGGTGTTAGCACCTGTTCGCTGATGATGCAACGGAATGCGCAATCCAATTGTTTTAACCCTTGCAATCATATATCACCACACACCAATTAAGTTCGTCCACATGTTACCGTATAACATTTTACTGCATTTCTCACCTCTTGACATATGTTTTCTGGACTCCGAGATCATATGTATATATCAATTATGTTGTCACTAAGTCGTGTTTATATGACTATACTACATAGTTTTCAGTCGCCGAAAAACGTTCCTGTGACCACTAAGCATGTTACTAGTAATTTGTCAACATAACAGATTGCTATGACCAATCAACATGTTCCCTGGTCACCAAAACACACATATTGTGTCGCACAATTCGTTCCATTGTCAATGGAATCACATATATGTCCACATATCTCATAGCATTTTCAGATTATTACATCGTATCGATTATTACATGACTGAACATGTTTCCGTTTCGATTAAAACCTTAAAATAGCGATATATACGCTCATTTAACGCATTTCTGTTATAGAATTCAGGGCTCCAGATAAGGAATTAGTAATTGAGTATTTTTACTCCATCATTTCTGAAGCAATTGGGTATTTAAAAGTTTTAATTGGGTAAAATAAAATCACACTACTGTTTACACATCACCAGACAGCAATTATTGAATAGTTTTCTTCTAAATGAAGCATGTCTTGGCATTTCATTACAATTGTCTCCTTGGAGACAATTCTAATGAAATACCAAGATGTGTTTTCATCGAAAAATAAGAAAATATGCTATATTTGTGGTCTGTTTATTGTTTTCTGTAGCATGATAAAGATACCACAAATTTTTCATTGCTTTTTGATACTCACTACTTCTGATTTCAATTGGGTTTTTGGCAATTTTAATTGGGTATTTACACAAATACGCAGCTTATCTGGAGCCCTGGAATTACAAGTAATTTGTGTCTGAAACACATACTGTATGGCGAGATGACAGTTGTTCACAGAGACGGAACAGACGCTGCATATCCATAATCTATGGAAAGGTTTCATTATATGAAGTTTTTTCATGAATAATGAAACATGCTGTGTGACCAACCATATAGTCATGTGTGGTGGTACAGTCCAACTTGCACAAGCGACCACGTGCATTAAGCGACTTTTGTCTTATGCGACCAATTTCAATTCCCCCCGACCAATTGGCCTATATAATGACAGTGTCTTAAATGACTTTCCCTTAACGCGACCACCGGCCATATATTTTGTAAACAAACATAAATGGTCGTTTGTACTAAACGACTATTAATTGACAGGCTGTCACTTTCTCCAGGTGAAATTAGCCCCAAGCGTGTGACAAACAAAGGAAACAAATCCGCCGTCACTGTCAAAGTGTGAATGGTGCATTGTTTATGATTATCGACCTGAAACTTCGCTCTGATTCGCTCGTTCCCTTAGTGATTACTAAAGGGAATTAACTCATCGTCGCTTAGCACATGGGAACATGTATATCACCATTTAAAACAAATAATTGTTTTCGTTGTGTACAGAAAACACAAGTACATGTAGATCACAGTCACTACTGCCTATTTGCAATTTCAGCTGGGCGATTTTATTTCGCAATAACATTCAAATTCTTTCATCTATTTTGATAAAATAAAGCCTGAATAATTCAGAAAAGTGCACAGTAAACATTACCGGTAGTATTCTAATGTATTTATTTCTACGTTAATGTTTAATATTCGTGTTTTCCTGATTCCGAATATTTGTCACAGCATGATAGTACAACCTTAGACGAATGCACGAGTGAAATTAAATTAATCAATGAAGGAAATAGAAGTTAATAACTTATTTCTCTGATATTAAGTTTTGTAAAGAGACCAAGTATTTTTGACCTTGACCTTGGGACCAGCGGGGGTTGGACGGTCATGAATTTGGCACAGCATAGTAGTAGAGCCTTACAGGAATGCATGTATGAAATATTAAGCATTTTATATGAAGGAAATAGAAGTTATATAACATATTTCACTGATGTTAAGTTTATAGTGACGAACGGACGGACGTACACACGCACGCACACACGAACGGATGGACAACCTGACTCCAGTATACCCCCCGCCTACAACTCGTTGCGGGGGGTATAACTAGAATTGGCAACGTCAGTTTAATTTTTAATTATACAAACTTTGTTCATTAATATCAAATATCTTTTTGCAACCAACGTATAAATAATCCAAGTATAACTAGGCGAATGAAAAAATAACGATTAACGTATATATTAAATATTTTTTCGACATAAAACCACCAAGGTGCACATCTTCAATATGTGTAGAAGACGTGTGTATAGTTTCAGAACGATCGACTGAAAGGTTTCGGAGGAGTTGTGTACACAAACTCTGTACCGTATATAGAATTGTATAGAAAAATGTAGAAATAATGGCTAAGTTAAAAAGGTGATATATTTGTTAAAAAATATTTTTTCGGCATAAAAACACCAAGGTGCACCTTGACCTTTAAAATTTGGATGTGGGGGTATGTGTAATGAAGCATCATCCCTAGACAAACATTGATGTGAAATATTATCAATGTCTGGCAAGGGGTTAAAGAGATATTGTGAAAAAACAATAACTTTAACGCATTTGCCTTACAAAAAAACCGGACGACGCGGAGGACGCGGAGGACGCGGAGGACGACGATGACGGAAAAAGCGCCGACTATAGTCGCGCCTCTGTTAAAGCAGGCGCGACAATAAATGACCTTGACCTTGAGAATTTGGATGTAGCGGTGTGCGTAATGAAGCATCATCCCTAGACAAACATTGATGTGAAATATTATCAATGTCTGGCAAGGGGTTAAAGAGATATTGTGAAAAAACAATAACTTTAACGCATTTGCCTTACAAAAAAACCGGAGGACGCGGAGGACGCGGAGGACGCGGAGGACGCGGAGGACGCGGAGGATGCGGAGGACGCGGAGGACGACGATGATGGAAAAAGCGCCGACTATAGTCGCGCCTCTGTTAAAGCAGGCGCGACAATAAATGACCTTGACCTTGAGAATTTGGATGTAGCAGTGTGCGTAATGAAGCATCATCCCTAGACAAACATTGATGTGAAATATTATCAATGTCTGGCAAGGGGTTAAAGAGATATTGTGAAAAAACAATAACTTTAACACATTTCTATTACAAAACCGGTGAACATTACAAGGAAATAAATGACCTTGACCTTCAAATTTTGGATGTGGGGGTGTGCGTAATGAAGCATCATCCCTAGACAAACATTGATGCGAAATATTATCAATGTCTGGCAAGGGGTTAAAGAGATATTGTGAAAAAACAATAACTTTAACGCATTTGCCTTACAAAAAAAACGGACGACGCGGGGACGACGCGGACGACGCGGACGACGCGGACGAAGGGGACGACGCGGACGACGCGGACGACGCGGACGACGCGGACGACGCGGACGACGCGGACGACGCGGACGACGCGGACGACGCGGACGACGCAGGCGCCACAAAATATAAAGAAATTATGCAACAAATAAATGATGTCCGCAAATCCAGAAGATATTACATAAGAAACCTTCATCCACCAATCAGGTCAGCTGTACTACTGCTACGTCATAGCGGTTATTTTTACAGCGCCACCTCGCGCCAGTAGGTCACAGTAACAGGAGAGATAAGCGATGACCAATTTATTGCATGGCTCTGTATATGTGTCAGATAAGGTGCGATATGAGAAATCTCAATATCACGAAAAATACAAATGAACCGGGTCACCTTTGTGTTGCTTTTAGAGCATTTTGAAGAAAATAAATATAGTTTGCAATGTGATTTTTAAAGAAGCTTATTGCCCGTACTTACAGGTGTTTCTGGATACAAGATGGCAATCACCCTCTTCATAATGTCATCTAGTGTTTCCTCGTTTCCCACAGCTGAAATAGATTGATTAATTGGGGCTTATTGTCCGTTCAACAATGATGTCAGAGATAGATGGGAATGACCCTGTAATGAACATTCAGGATTAAAATTACAAACCAGCAACTAGAAAATGTGTTCATGGAACACGGATGCCACACCTACTGCTTTGATATATGTAGTGAACGCGGCAAAAGAGGACAGAGGTATTATACAATCATTTTTGCTTTCTCCTCAATCCTCCAAACGTCCAAAATGGGGTAATAATCGCTGGTTCAGTGTCAAATCAAAATAGAACTTTGCCCATCTACACACTATACAGAAGCTGCATACCAAGTATCTAGCCTCCAGGTAAAAGGGGGAGATAATCCAAAACGGATGGTTGAATTAAATTTTTTAATTAACTTTCCGAATGTATACACCATAAGGAAGCTATATACAAAGTATTGCGGTTTAAATTTTACAAGGCAAAATGGTCCCAATTCTAAGTCCAAAAGGGGGAGAAAATAACATGACGCCAGAGTCAAATGAAAAGATGAAACCAACTTTGAGAATAGACAAATTATAAAGAAACTACATACAAAATCACAAACCTCAAACTATTACAGTTTATAAGCTCTCTAAGAAAAATGTTAACCAAGAGAAATAACTATGTAATTATTGGCAACAATAGGTCAAGGCGACATGAAGGACAATTTTGAAAATACAAGTTCAAACAAAATCTTTACCAAGGGAAATGCATGTAACTATGTAAATATGACAATTGTAGGTGCAGGCCGATTGCAGTTCATTTGTTGACAGTGGCTTGCAGTGCACATCATTGCCTTATGATAGTGTGCTAGTATGATGGTTGTACGCCCAATAGTATTGAAAATACAAGCTCGAACAAAAATAGTTAACCAAGGGAATTAACTGTGCTAATATGGAAACTGTAGATCAATGTCATATAAAGGTCATTTGTCTCAGATTGCTTTGCAATGTACATCACTGGCTCATGTCGGCCTGATAATATTGAAGATACATGCTCACAAAAGCTGTAACCTTGTGATCAAGGGAAATAACTATGTAAATATGGCAATTGCATGTCAAGGTCAGATGAATGTCATTGCTTCAGAGTGTGTTTCAGTGCACATCACTCACTGGCTCATGCTAGTGTACAAATATGGTGGCTGTACGCTTAATACCATTGACTATTCTAGCTGAAACAAAAACTTTAACCTCGTGACTGACGAGACGGACAATAGGCAACACTAAATGCCACCTGCACTATGCTGGTGGGGCATAACACTGGCAGCGTCTTGATATAGTGTCAGACATCCTTATTACATGTATAATGATTAACTCAGATGTGAATTAATATGCAAAGTATGGATTCAGCGTTCACATTTGCTTACCCTCCCACATTCCAAAAGATGAAATTAAAGGTTGTGTATTAGCGTAACACACTAGTAAAATCTATGTCCTTATAGTTGGAAGAATATTTTTACCTAGTTGTAGTAAAGATGAAGTTAATTAACCCTTGCAACATGTATAACGCTGAAAATAATTATATTATGTCGCCTGCTGTTTATTTTGTGTTGTCAGTTGTTGTTGAAAGTGTGTTTTGACAGCGCACAAGAAACATCTCGAATGGAGATTATTTAGTGCCTGCCAAAATATGTCGTTGCTCAGTAATAACACAAATATGAGACACGCCATGTGACTTTGTACCTCCGGACATCTGCATAATTTCATGAAATATATTTACAGAACAGGTCATATTGTCCGGAAATATCTTCAAAAGTTGACAAAATGAGTACATGATGCACTGTGAAAATATTGTCAACTTTTGACTTTATTTATGAAAAATACCGAAACATTTTGTAAACGTATTTAATGAAATTACGCAGATGTCGGGTGGTACAATATCCAATGGCGTGCATCATATGATGAAACAAGCCAATAGGCATGTATCCCATTGCGGTGGAGGTTGGAATTATAGTAGACGCATCTAAGGACCGGAAATCTCAGTCATTTGACATTGACCTTGGGCACGGAGGAGCATGGGTTGAACGGGCAATGAAATTATGGATGATGGTAAAGCATGCACATGAAGTTTTAATTGAAACAGTAAAGATGTTATAGAAGCATGGAGAAACATGCATGCATCTACTAATTTGTTTGTTTATTTGTTTGTTGGGGTTTAATGGCTAAGGTCATTTAAGGCCGGGTCAATGGGTTTAGTACTAAATCCCATATATTACCTGTACAAGTACATGTACATTTTCAAGTGCATGTACAAATGGGGGGAAAATCCCAAAATCGCATCAACTGAACGGAAATCGTAAGTACAGTCGAGCACCAGTACCTCGAACGTCAGTATCTCGATGGTATCCCCTATCTCGATGATTCGCTAAAGTCCAGAATTATATCCTTATTTGTTTAATGTAAATTTCCTCGGCTATCTCGAACATGCCCCATCTCGAACATGTTCTCTATCTCGACTGTTCATTCTGTCCCCTTCGTATAAAAATACGTTAAATATCACTTCGCTATCTCGATCAAATAAACGCTTTGGTAAATCACCTAAGCGCCTGGCTGCCAAGATCAATTTGGTTAACACTAATTTTCAAAACCTATTATCAAAGAAACAAAATAAATTCACATCTGCCTCGGGTTGGTTGCTTAATTGGTCCACCTCGATTTGTTTGAGTGTTTGACACGATTCATTATTAAGCATATCACGCTGGTCATTTAAGCAATTCACTGAGAGTGGTGACGCCACCTGCAATGTTGGGTAGTTTACTACCTTTGGTCATTAGTTAATTGGTGATTAAAATTTGTCAGTAAATTAATTAATACTTTTTTTCTTGAATTAAATTCAGCGTGTATTAATTATTCAATCTGATGGTGATTAATAATAAAAGCAACACATGTTTTGTTTCATTATTCCTTTATTGTTTACTCGTGATGTGATGGGTAACATGATTTGATATTTTTTTGCGAAAATATTTGACCATGTCACTTCCTCGGTATCTCGAACCTAATCCTATCTCGAATAAAATACAATCTCCCTTCGACTTCGAGATACTGGTGCTCGACTGTAATTGGGTCTTGACCTTGGGCAGGAGGTAGCCTGGTTGACACGGGGAAGTGAAATATTGAAGATGAGAAACATGCATATGATCATACAATAAGTAAGTTAAAGGAAAATTGACAACAGGACAGACATATGGAGGGAGACACAGATGGACAGATGACTTACATCCTGTGGAGTGAAACCATTTACCTCTTTGCTATTGAAAAGCTGAGCATATATCGGGTGGATAAAAGACCTAGACGGTGTGCATGTCAAACCCACCAAGGCATTTGTTGATCTCAGAGTGCATTTATTTGACGTAAATCTGAGAAAGGGTTGTGTAGATATAAGATATGTAGAACATTAACGCATAGTCATTTGACCTTGATCTCTGGCATGTGGGCCACACAGTTGGGCTATAGAATGAAAGTAAGGATGATGAAGTAAATTGGAGAACAGGTTGTGGATATATGTATAAGGACAAGGTATGTAAAAGCTATAATGCAATCAGAACTAGACATTATGTTTGCAAAACATGGATATGCCCACCTGACATACTGGACTGTAACTTGAGAAATTCTTACAAACCTTTTTACTTTTTCGAAGTAAATGTACACGGACGGACGTACAGATGTATGGAACCTCAAAAGCAACGCTATTCAGCGCTATATTTGTAGAACCTACTGGTTGAAATGTAAGGAATAGATGGCCGCGGCCTGCATGTCGCGCCTTGTTGCGAGGCATGGAAACTAAATACTTTTAACCAAAAACTTTAACCGGACACACGTACGTATGTACGCCAATGTGCCGACTGCGACAAAAATGATAGTCCACTAAACTGCACGTACGGTATTACCTTTGGCTAAAGATCCTTGAACCAACTCCATCAACTTGGATTCATCGCCTGGGATTTTAATCTGCAGTGCAGTTTCAACCAATTCGCGCAGCTCGTTCCAATCCGTCTAAATCCAAGAAAGACACTAGATACAAGACTAGATGGCCGCGGCCTGCATGTCGCGCCTTGTGGCGAGGCATGGACACTAAAAAAAAAGATATAGTATAACGAAAAACTTAACCAAAAAACTTAACCAAAAACTTTAACCA
Source organism: Conchocele bisecta (assembly GCA_029237695.1). Lineage (NCBI taxonomy): Eukaryota > Metazoa > Mollusca > Bivalvia > Lucinida > Thyasiridae > Conchocele > Conchocele bisecta. Next base: position 45,008,920 of record CM055266.1, read on the forward strand.
AAAAACTTAACCAAAAATCTTAACCAAAAAACTTAACCAAAATCTTCAAAGTAATTTGACCTTGACATTGGGCACAGGGGCCGCACGGGAGTGGGGTAGAATGAAAATACAGATGATGATAAACACCCATGTGAAGTTTCAAGGTAATGGGCAAAGCAGTTGCAGAGATATAGTGTAACGAAAAACTTTAACCAAAAAACTTAACCAAAAACTTCAAAGTAATTTGACCTTGACATTGGGCACAGGGGCCGCACAGGAGGGGTAGAATGAAAATATAGATGATGATAAACACCCATATGAAGTTTCAAGGTAATGGGCAAAGCAGTTGCAGCGATATAATATAATGAAAAACTTTAACCAAAAAACTTAACCAAAAAACTTAACCAAAAAAACTTAACCAAAAAACTTAACCAAAAACTTTAACCAAAGAACTTAACCAAAAACTTTAACCAAAAAACTTAACCAAACAACTTAACCAAAAACTTTAACCGGACACACGTACGTACGTACACCAAAGTGCCGACTATATCACGCTTTCCGCAAGCGGGCGCGACAAAAATTAGAATGCAGGAAGACAAAAAAATATTGTTGTCTGCTGTTGTTTTAAAATGGGTCTTCCTTCTCAACAAGAACGCCGACAATGGCATGTATCCCATCACTGTGGGGGTGGCTGGATTACAAACATGGATATAGATACCGTTACGGTAAAGATGTTATAGGAGAAAATAGGAACGCACATGCATCTACTGAAAGAAACTATGGATGATGACAAACATACACATGAAGTGTCAAGACAATACAGTAAAGAAGTTATTTGGACTTGCACTTGGGAAAAGGGAGGATGAGATGATGAGAAACATGCACAAAAGTTTGAAGCCAATCGTGCATACAGTAAAGAAGTTATAGGAGAATGGAGAACAGCACACACACCTACTTGACGGAAACATCAAAGGTATGACCTTGGGCATGGGGAGGGCATGTTAGGGGTGGAGAATGATGGTAATAAACATGCATATGAAGTTTCAAGCCAATCAGTCATACATCAAAGAAGTTATAATAGAATGGAGTAACATGCACGCACATATCGGATGCACATTTCAAAGTCATGGATGATAATAATAATAGGCCCAAATGGGCCTGAATCGTGCACCTGAAATTATTATCCCCATTATAAAGTAAACAAGAGTGCCGTAAGTCACAAAATACGCCCGTCGAAGATGGGCCATACAGCGATGATGCAGAAATGTGAAATTGTCAACAAGTCAAGAAACATTAATGAGAATTTGAAAATCTACAGCATCATTTCTTCCTCTTGTCGTGATAAACAGGTATACTAATTTACGTAGAGATGTGTAAAGTAGAAATTATATAGAATTGCCTACAAAAATGTAGAAAAAATGGCTAAGTTAAAAAGGTGATATTTTTGTTAAAAAAATAAGTTTTCAGCATAAAAACACCAAGGTGCACATCTTCAATATGTGTAGAAGACGTGTGTATAGTTTCAGAACGATCGACTGAACGGTTTTGGAGCAGTTGTGTACACAAACTCTGTACCGTATATAGAATTGTATAGAAAAATGTATAAAATATGGCTAAGTTAAAAAGGTGATATTTTTGTTAAAAACTATTTTTTCGGCATAAAAACACAAAGGTGCACATCTTCAATATGTTTAGAAGACGTGTGTATAGTTTCAGATCGAATGACGGAACGATTTCAGAGGAGTTGTGCACACAAACTCTCTACACTATATAGAATTGTATACAAAAATATAGAACAAGAGTTGTCGGAAGACAACGAAGCTCGCCTGTTGGCAGCCTTCATTCAAACTTGTATTCAGTTGTATAAAAAACATGAATATTATATAACTTGACCTTGGGATAAGGGGTGTGCGGTGGACCTTGACATTGAGGTCAGTGGTGGAAGGTGGATCGTGGATTTGATATAGCATGATATAGAATATTAAGATGAATGCATGTATGAAATATCAATGCGCTCCCTGAAAAGAGAAGGAAAACAAAATTTAACCCAGCGTTAAGTTTATGAACACACTAAGTTGGTGATTTTCTACAGCATGATAGCTATTCACATGAGGAATGCATATATAAATGTGCTAAGTTTGTGACCTTGGCCTTGGCAAAAGGGGTGGGGGTGGGTCATGGATTTGCTGTAGCACAATAGAGTATCATCAGATGAATGCATGTATGAAATATGAAGGTGTTCCCTGTAAAGAAACAGAAGTTATAAAAATACATTTACTCCAACGTTAAGTTTATGATGTTGATCTTGGGGAAAGGGGTGGGGTGGGTCATGGATTTGCTGTAGCACAATAGAGGATCATCAGATGAATGCATGTATGAAATATCAAAGCGTTCAAAGTGTAAAGAAAGAGACGTTACACAACATTTACCCCAATGTAAAGTTTATGAACATGCTAAGTTTGTGACCTTGACCTTGGGGTAAGGGTTGGGTGGTGGGATGTGGGTTTGCTACAGCATGATAGAGGGTCATCTGAGGAATGTATGTATGCAATATCAAGGTGTTCCATCAAAGGAAACAGTTGTTATCAGACATTTACCCCAACGTTAAGTTTATGAATGTGTCAAGTTTGTGACCTTGACCTTGGGGAAAGGGGTCGGGGTTGGTCATGAATTTGCTATAACACGATAGAGTATCATCAGATGAATGCATGTATGATATATCAAGGTGTTCAAAGTGTAAAGAAACAGAAGTTACACAACATTTACCCCAACGTTAAGTTTATGAACATGCTAAGTTTGTGACCTTGACTTTTGGGTAGGGTTGGGTGGTGGGTTGTGGATTTTCTACAGCATGATAGAGGGTCATCTGAGGAATGTATGAAATAGCAAGGCACTACATGAAAGGAAACAGACATTTACCCCAACGTTAAGTTTATGAATGTACTAAGTTTGTGACCTTGACCTTGGGGTAAGAGATGGGCGGTGGGTCATGGATTTGCTATAGCATGATAGAGTATCATATTGAAATGCATATTTGAAATATTAAGGCTTTCCATGAAAGGAAACAGATGTTATAATACATTTACCCCAACATTAAGTTTATGAATGTGCTAAGATTGTGACATTCACCTTGGGGAAAGGGGTGAGCGGTGGGTCATGAATTTGCTATAGCACGATAGAGTATCATCAGATGAATGCATGTATGAAATATGAAGGCGTTCCCTGTAAATAAACAGAAGTTACACAACATTTACCCCAACGTTGAACATGCTAAGTTTGTGACCTTGACCTTGGGGTAACGATTGGGTGGGCGGTGGGTCATGGATTTGCTATAGCACAATAGAGTAGCATCAGATGAATGTATGTATGAAATATCAAGGCGTTGCATGAAAGAAAACAGATGTTATAAGACATTTACTCCTACGTTAAGTTTATGAATGTGCTAAGTTTGTGACCTTGAACTCGGAGTAAGGGCTGGGTGGTGGGTCATGGATTTGCTACAGCATGATAGAGGGTCATCTCTGAGGAATGCATGTATGAAATAGCAAGGCGTTCCATGAAAGGAAACAGAAGTTATAAGACATTTACCCCAACGTTAAGTTTATGAATGTGCTAAGTTTGTGACCTTCACCTTGGGGTAAGGGCTGGCTTGGTGGGTCATGGATTTGCTACAGCATGATAGAGGGTCATCTGAGGAATGCATGTATGAAATAACAAGGTGTTCCATGAAAGGAAACAGAAGTTATAAGACATTTACCCAATGTTAAGTTTATGAATGTGCTAAGTTTGTGACCTTGACCTTGAGGTAAGGGATGGCTGCTGGGTCATGGATTTGCTACAGCATGATAGAGGGTCATCTGAGGAATGCATGTATGAAATAACAAGGTGTTCCATGAAAGGAAACAGAAGTTATAAGACATTTACCCAACGTTAAGTTTATGAATGTGCAAAGTTTGTGACCTTGACCTTGGGGTAAGGGCTGGGTGGTGGGTCATGGATTTGCTACAGCTGATAGAGGGTCATCTGAGGAATGCATGTATGAAATAACAAGGTGTTCCATGAAAGGAAACAGAAGTTATAAGACATTTACCCCAACGTTAAGTTTATGAATGTGCTAAGTTTGTGACCTTGACCTTGAGGTAAGGGATGGCTGCTGGGTCATGGATTTGCTACAGCATGATAGAGGGTCATCTGAGGAATGCATGTATGAAATAACAAGGTGTTCCATGAAAGGAAACAGAAGTTATAAGACATTTACCCAACGTTAAGTTTATGAATGTGCAAAGTTTGTGACCTTGACCTTGGGGTAAGGGCTGGGTGGTGGGTCATGGATTTGCTACAGCATGATAGAGGGTCATCTGAGGAATGCATGTATGAAATAACAAGGTGTTCCATGAAAGGAAACAGAAGTTATAAGACATTTACCCAACGTTAAGTTTGTGGACGCCGCCGACGCCGCCGGGGGTATGCCATAAGCTGTTCTGTTCGTGCAGGCGAGCTAAAAAATGGTTTATAATTTAAAAAGGTGGTATAGAAATATTTTTTCTGCATAAAAACACCAAGATGCACATCTTCAACGTGATTAGAAGACGTGTGTATAGTTTTATATCGATTGACTGAACGGTTTCAGAGGAGTTGTGTACACAAATTATGTACCCTATATAGAATTGTATACCAAAATATAGACAATAGTGCCGCAAGTCACAAAATACGCCCGTCGAATATGGGCCAGACAGCGAAGATGCAGAAATGTGAAGCTGTCACCAAGGCAAGAAACATTAATGAGTATTTGAAAGTCTATAGAATTATTTCTTCATGTCATTGTGCTAAACATGTATACTAATTTAGGCAGAGATAGAAAAGTAGAGTGTAAAGTAGAAAAGATGGGGAATTGGATGTATACAATAATGTATAAAAAATGGCCAAGTTAAAAAGGTGATATTTTTGTTAAAAAATATGTTTTCGGCATACAAACACCAAGGTGCACATATTCAATATGTGTAGAAGACGTGTGTATAGTTTCAGAACGATCGACTGAACGGTTTTGGAGCAGTTGTATACACAAACTCTGTACCGTATATAGAATTGAATAGAAAAATGTAGAAAAAATGGCTAAGTTAAAAAGGTGATATTTTTGTTAAAAAATATGTTTTCGGCATAAAAACACCAAGGTGCACATCTTCAATATGTGTAGAAGACGTGTGCATAGTTTCAGATAGATCGACTGAAAGGTTTCGGTTCGGAGGAGTTGTGTACACAAACTCTGTACCGTATAAGAACTGTATAGAAAAATGTAGAAAAAATGGCTAAGTTAAAAAGGTGATATTTTTTCGGCATAAAAAAAACACCAAGGTGCACATCTTCAATATGTTAGAAGACGTGTGCATAGTTTTCAGATAGATCAACAGAACGGTTTCGGAGGAGTTGTGTACACAAACTCTGTACCGTATATAGAACTGTATAGAAAAATGTAGACAAAATGGCTAAGTTAAAAAGGTGATATTTTTGTTAAAAACTATTTTTTCGGCATAAAAACACCAAGGTGCACATCTTCAATATGTGTAGAAGACGTGTGCATAGTTTCAGATAGATCGACTGAAAGGTTTCGGAGGAGTTGTGTACACAAACTCTGTACCGTATATAGAACTGTATAGAAAAATGTAGAAAAAATGGCTAAGTTAAAAAGGTGATATTTTTTCGGCATAAAAACACCAAGGTGCACATCTTCAATATGTGTAGAAGACATGTGCATAGTTTCAGATAGATCAACAGAACGGTTTCGGAGGAGTTGTGTACACAAACTCTGTACCATATATAGAACTGTATAGAAAAATGTAGACAAAATGGCTAAGTTAAAAAGGTGATATTTTTGTTAAAAACTATTTTTTCGGCATAAAAACACCAAGGTGCACATCTTCAATATGTGTAGAAGACGTGTGTATAGTTTCAGATCGATCGACTGAATGGTTTCGGAGGAGTTGTGTACACGAACTATGCGCTTTGTCCATAATATATATATTTATATGTATATTATATAAACACTACACTTATATATATATATATATATATACACTACACTAAAATGAAACCATACAAGACCATATAAAACAGGCAAAAGAACATCGTTAATCTCAGTCTTCAATATGTACCGCGGTGCACTTAGTCCAGTAGCCAAATGGTGAACCTAGGAATGCCAAGTACCGCAAGGATTTAAGTTGGAAATGTAATATATAGGTCCAAAGGACTCAGAAACTATCGGATGCCCATTTGCATATGCGTAGCATTTTTCATAATTGACCTAATAAGCATTTTAATTAGGTCAAATTACAAAATCAGGAATAGCTCCCTTAATAAACCACTTCCCTTTGGTATCATTACCCATGTTTTCAATACCAAGGAATCTATCTAACATAATTTCAGTAGCGTAATCCCATGCAGTGACTGCAAATCTAATATGGCCGCCATATACATGTATGAGGAAAAATGTGTCTTGACGATGGTCTTCTTTTTTATGTATGTGCACGTGATCAGAAGCATGCAAAGCGTGTTACAATTTCATTCATATAGAGCCATTCCAACTGTATTAAATACAATATGGCCACCGTGAAAATCAGTTAAAGAAGTTGATGTAAAGGCCAGTCTATAAACTAGCATGTTAAATAAATTAACTCACTACTCAATTTGTTTTTGTGTCTACAGCTATGTTTTCGATACCAGGGAATCTATTTAACAGAATTACAATGGCATAATCTCATTCAATGTCAGTAAATCCAATATTTCAGTCCTATAGTCACTCAAACTGCATTAAATCCAATATGGCCGCCGTAAAATATAGTTATAATTTGATGTAAAGGCCAGTCTATAGGCAAGCATAGCAATTAGGTCAAGTCAGAAAAACAGGAATAGCTCATTTAATAAGTCACCTAGTAACTTTGTTTGGTTTCTACACCCCATGTGTTCGATACCAATGCATCTATCTAACATAGTTTCTTGACCATATTTTCATTCAATGGCGGTGAATCCAATATGGCCGCCTTACTGTGGAATATTGTATACAGGAAACAGTTTTAATAGCGCCATACATTTGCCACAATATTCTTTAGACTGTCTGTAACGAAATAAGGCAAATATCACAAATTGAGAGCTATATAGACATGTTCCCACTACACTAAGTCCAAAGATAGTCCAAACAATATACCGATTGAACCAGGCTAATTGTACCGGTGTTTTAATTCAACATTGAAGTAATGTACAAAAACAATGTCCGCTCGAATCAAGGACGAGAAAAACACTGCACACTATATACGGCCGCTGTTAACTACTTTATCGCCAAAATCGCATGGACAGGATTAGCATTTCACTATATAAATGTAGAACAGAAAGCACATTTCTATTGAATCGGAAACCCATAGAACCCACACGTTGAAATCTGAACCAACAGAGTTGTGGCTATATTTGCCACCATTAATAGCAGGATGTTAAGTACAAAATATAATAACATAAAAGTGGAATGCCTGTGATAAAGACCCATACAACAGGTGCATGTGTTACTAAACATCTTCATATGACTTAATATGTGTTTATATTTTGTCCATGAAGCACACTTATAAATGTTGCCTCGTGGAACACATTCCACGATCCTAGCAACATGGCCACACACCACCGTGTAACTTTCTGAAACACATATTACATCAAAACACATACCGTACACATCATTTGTCTAGGTAGTGCTTTCTGTAGTTATACATGTACATGTACGTGCAATTTGAATATTAAAACACCATTGTGTGGCTGCAACATACATTACTCTACATACGGCAGTCTAACGCATTATGTCATTCCGAAACATAGGCATATGGCAACGCAACACAGCGCATTAATTTATGTTGAGATAAATGTATATGACCACAAAATGAGTAAGTTGGTCATTTAATACATACATTTTTAAATACTAGCTAGCATAGGTAGTACAAATATATACCACACAGCACATGTCTCAACCTATGACGTAGATACATATGGTGTTAGTACCTGTTCGCTGATGATGCACCGGAATGCTCATTACAATTGTTTTAACCCTTGCAATCATATATCACTACACACCAATTATGTTCGTCCACATGTTACCGTATAACATTTTACTGCATTTCTCACCTCTTGACATATGTTTTCTGGACTCTGAGATAATATGTATATATCAATTATGTTGTCACTAAGTAGTGTTTATATGACTATACTACATAGTTTTCAGTCGCCAACAAATGTTCCTGTGACCACTAAGCATGTTACCAGTAATTTGTCAACATAACAGATTGCTATGACCAATCAACATGTTCCCTGGTCACCAAAACACACATATTGTGTCGCACAATTCGTTCCATTGTCAATGGTATCACATATATGTCCACATATCTCATAGCATTTTCAGATTATTACATCGTATCGATTATTACATGACTGGACATGTTTCCGTGTCAATTAAAACCTTAATATAGCGATATATATGCTCATTTAACGCATTTCTGTTATAGTAATTTGTGTCTGAAACACATACTGTATGGCGAGATGACATTTGTTCACAGAGACGGAACAGACGCTGCATATACATAATCTATGGAAAGGTTTCATTATATGAAGTTTTTTCATGAATAATGGTACATGCTGTGTGACCATCCATATAGTCATGTGTGGTGGTACAGTCCAACTTGCACAAGCGACCACGTGCATTAAGCGACTTGTCTTATGCGACCAATTTCAATTCCCTCCGACCATTTGGCCTATATAATGACAGTGTATTAAATGACTTTCCCTTAACGCGACCACCGGCCATATATTTTTTTTTTTTTTTTTTTTTTTTTTTAAATATTTATTTTCCCCGTAATAGGTTTGTGGTGGGTCGGGGCCATCCCCCACAAACCGTACATAATATACATGCAATAATCAGGTACAACTACAAAATATACAATTACAGATATTCACCCTCTTTTACTCTTGCAGTACTGGGTAGAAATCACTGTTCTAGTATTTTTTTTTTAAAGACTTCATGGTTGAGTGGTACATTAGAATCGTCACTAATGAGACCTGAATTTTCGATAAAAACTTGCCCATGTTATTAAAATAAAACAGTAATACTTATAATATACCGGCAGATGACAATGTCACTCTCCAGCACTGCAAGAGCCAAAAGTTTGATTTTAGCATATGTAATGCATGTAATTGATTATAATTTTTTTTTTTTTATGTTATCATTCATATTACCCATGATCCGACTGAACCAGCCCCATTCTTCAAAAAGTGAAGTTCAATCCTACTGCGCATCTACATGCTTAAACCATGTGTTAACCCTTTCAACACTACAGCCATTTAGGTGTTTTTAAACAGTGTAGACTAAGACAAGCCGGCTCATGATGAACTGTATCATCAGGATCTGCACTGTTTGCAAGTAATTTTCATATTTGTTTAAAAAAACAAAAAACATTTTATAATCGATTATTTGAAAAGTATTTTTTGATGAATGGACTTGACCGAAAATGTTATTTACGGCTGAAAGGGTTCACTGTTAAAGTTGTTGTTAACATTATATATGACAAGCCAATAAACAATCTGTTTCGATCACCACACTGGTTATAAAAAAAAACAAAACACGACTGGTTCCGTCGGTCATGGTCTTTATTGCTTGAACCTGTATATCTCTGTGTACATTATATTCTTCTACTAGATTCATATTATAATTGCTTTATTTCCCAAACCTATAATATGAGATGGAATGGGGGGTGGGGGGGGGGGGGGGGGGGGGGGGGGAAGGCGTTAAAACGAAGAAAGAAAAATAAGCACAAAAGCAGAGATTTATTATAGCACCCGCAACTAGCTCAACTGAAGATGAAATCTTATTTTGGTATTTTTGTTATATAAATTAAGCTTGTGAAATGATAAATTCTTCCCAAATTGTTGTAAAGTTTTCAAATTTGTTGTCCATTATTGCTGCCTTCCTGGAAGTTTCATACATTAGTTGAATTCGATGCTTCAGTACGCTGAGACTTGGAACTACTTTTGAACATCGGCAATAATAGAGATAGTATTTAGTTTCTAATAGTATTAATTGTTTGAAGATACTTATTGTTTTTTCGTAAATCCCAAAGATGAATGATTTTTCGTTAATTGTAATAGTTATATCTTTTGTCGCTAACCATTCTTGAAGTTCCCTAAATATGCTTTTTGTAGCCTCACAATCCCAAAACAAATGTTTTATTGTTTCCGAAAACTTTTTACAGAATGTACATAATGGACTACTTGCAATTTTAATCTTATTTAGGAAATCATTTGTGGCCAGAATATTGTGGTTTATTCGGTACTGGAACCATTTTCGAGTTGTGTCTTTTGTTATGATATGCGGCCATAAATATATTTTCTTCCATGTTTCATTGTTAAAATTATAGGTGGATTCCATTTAATTTTTACCAGCTGGAGTTTCAGAATTGGAGTTTAATGCGAGATACATGTCTTTTGTCCCGGTTTTGTTTTTTATGTATATTTTTAGTTTGTATGGAGTAAATGGCATTTCTAACTTTTTTTCGATATTGTTAAGTTTCAAGCTTTTACCCCAATCTTTTATTGCTTTGACAAGGCCATAATATTGAAGGAAGTTTATATTTATGTTGAAATTGTTTTTAAGTTGATTTTGAGAGGCAAATGTTCCATCAATTTTGATAATGTCATTTATAAAACATATTCCCTTATCAAACCATGCCTTATTGAAGAAGGTTGTCCCACATTTTATGTCCTTATTAAAAAATAATGGGCTAGAAAGAAATGCATCCATGTTTATTGGCTTAAGCTTATTTTGTAATTTTAGATGAGCTTTTAGAACATCCCGCCAAAAAAGGTTTGAAATTTTTCCTATTTTTTGTTCGATGTACATATCTCCCAATTTAAAAATATTATCTGTATCAATTTCTGTATTTAAAATGTTTATAAATTTATATTTGTTGCACACTATTCTTCTACCCATGTTGTTTTTAAAGATGATATATAGTCCTCAATATTTGGCATTTTTAATCCGCCATCCTCATATTTTTTGCATGTGATAGTGCCTTTTACTCGTGATTTACCTTGCCATAAAAAATTATACATAATGCTGCTAATATCTTTAATACATCTTTGACTGGGGTTAGGAAGGATATAAACAGGTGATTTAAAGATGAGAGAAGAAGAGACTTTATGACTGTGATTCGGCCTAATGGTGTTAAGTACCTTTTGTTCCAGCTGTTGATTTTTTCTTTTATGATCTTCATTTTTTCCGAGAAATTTATGTCCACAATTTTTTCTAAATCTGTATCAAAAGTAATTCCAAGCAATTTAAATCTGTTACTTCCCCACTTTAGTTTCCATTTTGTTTTAATTGAGTCTTGGCTAAATTTTTTTGCCCCAATCCAAATAACTTGTGTTTTATCAAAATTAACTTTAAGTCCTGACATATGGGCATACATTTCCAGTTCATTAAGTGTTTCATTTAGTGATTCACTTGATCCATCCAAGAAGGCACTAGTGTCATCTGCAAACTGTGTTAGTTTATATTCTGTTCCATTTATTTTAATTCCTTTAATTTTATGATTTTTGCGTATTCTGATTGCAAGTATTTCTGCGCATAAGATAAATATGTACGGTGAGAGTGGGTCCCCCTGACGACAGCCTCGATGTATTGAAAAAAAAAGGTGAGAGGTTACAATGTTGATTAACTGATAGTTGAGCATTTTTGTAGAATAATAATAACCATTGCCTAATATTTGGTCCGAATTTAAAGTAGCGAAGTACTTTATGAATAAAGTTCCACGATATAGAGTCAAATGCTTTCTCAAAGTCTATAAGAAGAAGAAGTCCTGGGATATCATTTTTTTCAATATATTGCATAATGTCGTATACCTGTCTAGTGTTTTCCCCCATGTATCTTCCTGAAATAAATCCTGTTTGGTCCCCATTTATTAATTTGTCTAATACTGTTTTTATTCTGTTAGCGATAGATGCTGATGCCATTTTGTAAATTGTGTTTAATAATGAAATAGGTCTATAATTTTTTAGAAAATTTCGAGATTTATTTTCTTTTGGGATTAGTGTTATTATACCCTGCCGTTGAGTTATAAATAGTTCACCCTTCTGATAGCTATAATTTATTGCCCTACAAATGAAATCACCCAGTTTATGCCAAAACATTTTATAAAATTCGCATGCAAATCCGCTTGTACCTGGGCTACGGTTGTTCGTCATGTTTTTTAGTGCAAAGGCTAGTTCATTTTTTGTGATTAATCCTTCTAGTTTTTCTGATTCTGCTTCATTTAATTTTGGTACATGCGCATTTTCCAAAAAAATATCCAAATCTAATTCTTTATAAGCAGCTGTGTCTTTATTGCTATACAGTTTGGTGTAAAATAGTTCTGTTTCTTTTAATATCTCTGACTGGTTTGTAATTATTTTTCCATTTTCTGTTTCAAGTTTTGGTATTGTTTTACTTATAAAGTTATGAGATTCGAGTGCACAGAAATATTTTGTTGGTTTTTCTCCTTCATTTATATTTAGAGCCCTTGATCGAATAACTGAACCATTTACTTTAATTTTACGAATTCCTGGAGTTCTAATAAAATTTCAATTTTATTCATGTCTTCTTTCTTTAATTGTTTTTCCATGTCTAATATTTGTTCTGTTAATGATTTTTCTTTTTGATTGGTTTCTTTTTTTTATAAAGGAAGAATAAGAAATAGATTTTCCACGTAGTTCCATCACAAGTGTTTCTAGAAAAAGTTGATCGTTAATTGTGAATTGCAATTCGTTGTTTGGTATTTCATGCAAGTTTTCTAGGTTATATATTGGAATAGCATATTGATTTTTTATTTCTTCTATTTTTTCATTAATCATGTTTATGTAATTTATGTCTTTCAGCATTGAATTATTATGTTTCCATAGTGGTTTTCCCTTTATAAAATTGTTGAAACATAAACTTAACAATACAGGTGAATGGTCAGATCTGTAGCTATTTTCAATGATGCAGCTTTTAATTGAAGGTAAAGTATTTTCAGAGATGAGGAAGAAATCTAGTCTTGCTTGCTGAAAAGGCTGTCGTCGTCTCCATGTGAACCTTCTCATTAGGGGGTGATTTTCTCTAAAAGGGTCAATTAAATATTTTTCTTGAATAATTTCTAATAATTTTTGTCTAGATTTTTTATTATTTATATTTTTATAGTTATGATAGTCTAACACTGGGTCGAAAACAAGGTTAAAATCTCCGCATAAAATATATTTATCGTTATTCATTTCATCAATTTCTTTTGTTTTTTATATGTTCTGAAAAAAAAGGGGATCATCTGAGTTTTGGTCCATACAGGCATACAAGTGTAAATTTATTATTTTCAATACTGATGTCTAGTAGAATGAAGTTACCATTGGGATCGCATTTTGACTGGTGTACTTTATAGTCTAAATTACCATTGAATAATATTGCTACTCCCCTTGCATTAGATCGAAATGAACTGAAATAACAATCATTACCCCACCTAGTCCGTACAAATTTTTCGTCTTCCCCTGGAGTGAAGTGGGTATACTTGCAAACAGTATATGTGATATTTTTTATCTTTTAAATATTGAAAAAGATCAGTGCGTTTGGGAAGTTGACCTATTCCTTGACAATTTAATGACAATATTTTTATTTCACTCATTGCCTATTTAGGTTGGTTTTTTTCTTACCATATTCAACTCCAACAGAGCCTGCGGGTGCGTAAACCTAATAGGGGGAATGCAAAAAGGTGTGAACAAAAAAAAAGCTGTGCATATCTAATCTACTGAGGGAGGGGTGCTTTATGTTTCTAGAAGCTGATATTTCTTTATAATATGGAGAATAAACTTGTATTTTTGGGTAGGTCTACTGACCAGTTGAAGACCAGAAAGAAAATTTAAAATAAGTTATGTTAATAATGAAACTAATCTGCTGAAATGCAAACATAAATTCATCATGGACTAAGGGGGACAACCATAACACTTTCAATACACGTATAGTGGCAAACAGTGTAGATCCAGATGAGCCGGCTCGTGACAAGCCGTCTCCTCAGGATCCGTACCTTCTGAAAGTAAGTTTCATCTCACAGTCTACGGTATTCCAGTTACTTGGAGTTGAGAGGGTTAACATATGTAACAGACAGAATAACCACCTGTGTGCCCCATTCTCTTTTTACTGCTAGTCAGGAATATATTTTCTTTCTACATGTACCGGTACTGACATAAAGTAAACAATTATCATTTGTGTTGGTCAATGGGAGACAACTGCTCTGACAAATGGAAAATACAAAACAAACAGCAGACAAAAAATATAATCCAGCATTGTAAGGGTTAATTGTTGATAGGCGGAACAGAGTGTTGTCGTTTGTTGATTTTCAGTTCTGATCTATCATCATTTTACTACAAACATGTTACTGACAGCACATGAGAACCGCCTCCAATGGATACAATTCCCATGTGCTGCCAGGGCATGCTCTCGTCCAGAACAAAACCGAAAATCAACAATATACTGTGCAGATTTGTAAGGCTTACGAGGCTGACAAAATGTTATTCAGACGACCAAAGGAACAACTGATGTGGGGCGATCACTATATCCCCGGACTGATTGTTTGAGGATGAACATAAATTAATTCCCTCATATCATACAAAAGGCGAGGATATTGTGAAATATGTTCATAGTAGACTTCTCATATAGCGCATGAGAGTCACTTACCGACTGGTAACAGTTGTTATCTCGTGTCGGGCATGTACATGCAATTATTTGTTTCCTTGCCCGAAAGCGAAATTATAGCAAGGATAACAGTTTGCATGATGTCAAGAAATGTTTGAATTGGGTGCCCTGACATGTTTAACATACCATATTTATTCCAACAGTCGCCCCCTCTAATAGTAATGTCTGTCCTATAGTCTCAGTCAATTTCTTCATTTTCCCATAGTAGTCATTCAAGAATATATTTTGTAAACAAACATAAATGGTCGTTTGTACTAAACGACTATTAATTGACAGGCTGTCACTTTCTCCAGGTGAAATTAGCCCCAAGCATGTGACAAACAAAGGAAACAAATCCGCCGTCACTGTCAAAGTGTGAATGGTGCATTGTTTATGATTATCGACTTGAAACCTTGCTCTGATTCACTCGTTTCCTTAGTGATGATTACTAAAGGGAATTAATTTATCGTCGCTTAGCACATGGGAACAACAGGACTGGTCGCTTAGCACATGCGTATTTCACTCATTTAAAACAAATAATTGTTTTCGTTGCGTACAGAAAACGCAAGTAGATCGCAGTCACTACTGCCTATTTGCAATTTCAGCTGGGAGATTTTATTTCGTAATAACATTCAAATTCGTTAATGTTTAATATTCGCGTTTTCATGATTCCGAATATTAAACCATATACCGGACATACCAGTACCCAGATTTCCATTTAAGAGACCATTGTTCTAAGCGACCATTTTTGATGTCTCCATTGGGTGGTCGCTTAATGCAAGTTTGACTGTATATGATTTTGTATAGTAATTAATGTATTGCGGAAGACTTTTGTGGTACAACAGAAATGAACAACCGACAAAAAAAATGTATAGTCATAGTAATGCATTTCATGGACAAATAAATACATGATAAAGGTGTTGCTTGTCATCATACGTAATTTCAGGGACTAATGAATTGATTATGTGGCAACATATATGTCTTTCAGAGACCGAGGATTGTGTTATTGGGGCCAATGAATGTGCTGAGTGGCAATACAGATATGTTTCTTGGAATCAATTATACATATTCGCAGACATGTGACGAGCTGAAATTTAATTGCCAGCCGCCTGTAATTACGTTAGATAAATATCTTGCTCATGAACACATGGGTGAAGTAATCTAGAATCTATGTGCCCTGTTACAGGTGATGACTTGTCACCACAACACAGTTTCTATCATCAAAGCTTACTGGGATACTAATATTTTATTCTGTTACCTATACGGAGGCCATACTGCAGTTTGAATTGGTATACAGGATCGGCACTGCGCTATGCGTGTTTCCACAACAAATTATCACCAAATCTAAATTAATACGAGCAACATATGCCCAATAATGTCAATTTCAAGGTTTAATTCCAACGTATGACGGCCAATCAGCCATATTGGATTTATGTCAGTTAAAATAATAGCATGAGCTTGTGTGAGTATGTTAAATAAATTCCTTGGCTATGAAAACATAGGCGTAGGCACTAACACAAAGTCTCTATGTGATTCATTAAGTGGGCTATTGATGATTTTATGACTTGACCTAATTAACAAGCTAGCCTTTAGACTGGACTTTACACCAAATTATAACTGATTTTCATGGTGGCCATATTGGAATGGCTCTATATGACTGAAATTGTAAATTATGCTTTACATGCTTCTAATGATGGCGTAAATTAACGGTAGGGTTTCCCCCTTATGGGAATCACGATTTGCCTGGTTTGTCCTTCAGGTACGTTTTTATCTTTGGCTCTTTTGTTACCTGGAAGTTGAATACGGTTATTGCCCATTATAAAAGTAGTAAGATTATTACTGATCTTACTGTTTTTGGGAGGTGGCAAAATGATTCTGGTTTAGCGAGGACCTGGCATCAGATCAGGATTATTCTGGTTTTAGGGCTGAATAGTTTTTTTTATTGTAAATATTCAGTTCTGATTTTTGGATTCCTCACCACACACCCCCATTTGTACAGGTAATATATGGGATTTAGAACTAAACCCATTGACCCAGCCTTAAATAAAAGAAAGAAAGAAAGAAACAAACATGCTTCTAATCATGTGCTCATACATATAAAAAGAAGACGATCGTCAAATTATGTCGATTTTAAGACAAATTTTCTCATATATGGCGGCCATATTGGATTTGCCGTCATTGAATGGGATTTCTGTTAGATAGATTCCTTGGTATCAAAAACTTTGGTATAGAGATCAAAACGAAGTCTCTGTGACTGATTAAGGAAGCTAATCCTGAGTTTGTAATTTGACCTACTTAACATGCTAATTAGGTCAATTAAGAAAAATGCAAATAGGCATCCGACAGTTTCCGAGTCCTTTAGACCTATATATTACATTTTCAACTTAAGACTTTGCGGTACTCAACATTCCTAGGTTCACTATTGAACATATAAGGCTGGCCAGAGGACTAACTCTAAAGACTAGTGGTGTACGGTCTCACAAAAAGAACAAGAGTTCCATAGGTCACAATATATGCCCATCGAGGCAAGGCCAGCCAACAAGGGGAGATAACTCACTGAAAACCAATAGGCTTCTTCATCTTGCCTTGATAAACATGTATACCAAATTTGGTTACGATCGGTGAAGTAGAACTCGAGTTATTGTGTGGACAAGGAAACAAAGTGCAAAAATTCAAAATGGCCACCAAGGGTAGATAAGTCATCGGAAAATTTTCAAAATCAATAGGTTTCTTCGTCTTGCTGTGATAAACATGTATACCGAATTCGGTTACAATTGGTGAAGTAGAACTTCGAGTTATTGTGTGGACAAGGATAGTACGAAAATTAACTAGAAATGTGGCCTGTCGGCACACGAATGCCCTCGCTGGCAGCCAAAGAAAACGAGGCATATTTGATTATAAGCCATTTACCCGAGCGTTAAGGTTTTGAACGCACCTTGACCCTGGGCTTAGTGGGGGCGGGACGAATGTGGATTTGTCACAGGGCGGTAGAGGACCATTGTAGCAATGTGTGTGTGAAATGTGAAGCAGATCCGAGCAAGGAAACACAAATTATAAGCCATTTAACTGAATGTTAAGGTTTCAAACGCACCAAGTCTGTGACCTTGACCCTGTGCTTAGCGGGGCAGGACGAATGTGGATTTGTCACAGGGCGGTAGAGGACCATTGGAGCAATGCGTGTGTGAAAGTTAGTGTAGGATTGAGAAACGCGCACGTAGATTTGTCCCAAAGTGGCAAGTAAACAATTAAAGTGGAAAAGGTGAAGGTCAAAGGTGAAGGTCGAAGTAATGGGTGGTGGAGTGTGTAAGGCATGGTCATATGTATCATGTGTATAAATATTTAAGCGATTGGCAAAAGTATTGAGAAGTTATTGTAGGATTGAGAAACGTGCACGTAGATTTGTCCAAAGTGCCAAGCAAACATTTAAAGTGGAAAAGGTCAAGGCCAAAGGTCAAGGTCGAAGTACTGGGGGGTGGAGTGTGTAAGGGTGTAAGGCATGTTCATATGTATCACGTGTATAAATATTGACATAATATGTGAAGCCATGTAGAAGTTACTAAAGAATATGGTAATATCGGGACGTACGGATGGACGGGACGGACGTACGGACGGACGCCGGTAACACTATATGCCCCCGTACCTTTCGGTAGCGGGGGCATAAAAATGGCCGCCAAGGGGAGATAAGTCATCAGAATTTTTTCAAAATCAATAGGCTTCTTCGTCTTGCCGTGTTAAACATGTATACCGAACTTGGTTACAATCCGTCAAGTAGTCCTCTAGTTATTGCGTGGACAAGCCGTGCCTGCCCGCCCACCCGTACAAGATAAACACATAATACGTCCCGTTTTTTCAAATGGGCGTATACAAAATAATAACAATAAATACCACAGAACAGAACACAAATTCCAACAAAGCCCCCAACACACGAAAAAACGTTACATCAAGGCTACCGACTTGGAACAGTTAGTTGGTAAAATACTGCCCACTGGTGGCTAAACAACAGGTTACATCGCATTTAACTCCCACTTAACATAGGACACCACATAGGACACCACAAATACAGCAAACAAATTCATGCAAAACACATCTTCATGTACCATAATTCGTATGAAAACAAACGCATATAAATAAATGTGGCTGTGACTGGAGAAGTGTGGCTTATGGGTGTTGTAACCAATGCATCCAGTCTGATTAATATTTGCCTAGTTCGTCATACCATCAGAAACACCGATCATGCCTCTAACAAGCAATATGATCATAATCAACCTTCACGAGAGCACTGGAAGAATACACACATATGCCATAAGCCCCATTTCTCCAGTCACAGACACACATATAATGTGGCTTCAGATAAAACGAATGCAGACTGGTTTGTGCCGTAATTGCACCAATCAAACGACAAAGAAAGTAGTTCAAATATGACTGATACACCATTTTGTTATCAGTCAGGATATATTCGGTCAATGCCTAGCTCGATAAATGTGTGTATATGTAGCTGTGACTGGAGAAAGGGGGCTTATCGGTTTTGCAACCAGTGTAGATCCAGATCAGCCTGTGCATCTGCACAGTCTGATCAGGATCTGCACTGATCCTCATTCCATCAATGAAACACCCGTCATGCTTCTAACAAGCAATATAGATCGTTATCATGCTACAGGAGTGCTATATGACCAGGGTCTTCTACACTGGTCACAAATCCCATAAGCCACCTCATTTCCTCACAGTCAGATATGCTCAGAAAGGTTTATAGTGATCAACAAATACTCACACAATTAGCCAATTTACTTTCCCAATTCTTGTGCAGGTCTTGAACATTTTCAAACTCCTCACCAGTATGCAAAGCGGTATACAATCTCACAACCTGAGCGATATCTGCCTGGAAACCGCGTGTATCGAGGCCAGTGATATCTGAGGATAACCGAGAAGCCTGTCCAAAATCTATGAACTTCACCTTTAGTGATGATGGTGAGACCTTCTGGATCATTACATTGCCAGCTGAAATATAATTAGAACACAGGAGTTAATGGAACACATTATAATATAACGTGGTCGTGACTGAATAAATGGGGCTTATGGGATTTGTGACAAGTGTAGATCCTGGTCAAATAGCACACTCATGTAGCCTGATACAAACACTGCAAAGTGAATTTCGATTTTTGATTTGACCCCGTGTCATGCATTATTCCCCTTTTGGACTTGTAAGAAGCAAAGCTATTAAACCGTAGTTAGCTGGAGACTCGATATATTTGGTATGTATCTTCCTTATGGTAAGTGTAATTTGATTTGTTTATGTTATGAAACTCGGGTCAAGGATTATCTGCCCCCTTTCAGACTTACAAAATGCCTAACTAGGTATGTGATAAATGTGTGTATATGTGACTGTCACCGGAAAAATGGGGCTTATCGGCTTTGCAACCAGTATAGAGCCAGATCAGCATGTGCATTCAGTCTGAGCAGGATCTGCACTGATCGTCATTCCATCAATGCAACACCCGTCATGCTTCTGTAATAGTACGGCCATTGTAGGATAATCAAACATTTGTACTGCCTTGCGGTACAAGCCGGCTTTTATAGCAACGTGGTAAGAGTGTTCGTCTCTCACACAGGCAGCCTGGGTTCAACAGTAGCCGCCGACATATATTTTTCACTTTATAACACATTCCCCTCCGGCTTTTATAGCGATGTGGTAGAGAGTTAGAGTGTTCGTCTCTCACGCAGGCGGCCTGGGTTCGACAAGATATTTTTCACTTTATAACACATTCCCCTCCTACAACAGTGGTGCCAATGAACCAGGATAGATTACCCTTCGAGCCAATAGGCAAAGTCATATCTCGTATTAAGTCCAGAATGAACATAATGAACTAGGGAGTCTATAAAAGAACCCGGAGAGTGACATTTGAGAAACAAATGTCTATTTGTAGGAAGGAGGAATGTAATAGTACGGCCATTGTAGGATAACCGAACATTTGTACTGCCTTGCGGTACAAGCCGGCTTTTATAGCAACGTGGTAAGAGTGTTCGTCTCTCACACAGGCAGCCTGGGTTCAACAGTAGCCGCCGACATATATTTTTCACTTTATAACACATTCCCCTCCTACATACTACACATCTAACAAGCACTATAGATCAGGCTTATATGAGTGTGCTATTTGACCAGGATCTACAGTGGTCACACATCCTATAAGCCCCATTTCTCAAGTCATAACTACATTTGTTCATATTTTACTAACTTGTAATAATTCTGGCCTAGTGTTAGATTTTATAGAAACTATCATTTAAAGATACAGGATTTAGTTTCCCCTGCGATGTCTGCACAAGTTTCATTATATGATTGGAGACTGGAAAAATGGGGCATATGGGATTTGTGACAAAAGTAGCTCCTGATTAGGTTATACACTCATGTTGCCTGATAATGATCTATAATGTGTATTTGGGGCATCTATGGTGTTTCATTGATGGAATGGAAAACAATGCAGATCCTGATCACAGGTGGAAGACTCGGACATATGACACCAAAAAAATGCCTATGAAAGAAATTCCATTACCCCACCCTCTTGGTATATAAGAAGATGGTACTGTACGAGACCAAGAGGGTGGGGTAATGGGATTTTTTTAATAGGCATTTTTTTATGCCACCGGTCACAGGGTTATGGACTTGGTAAAGGATAGGGTTGGTTACAATTAGCCACCTAAAAAATTGTTTTATGTGGCTAAAAATCGTTTTATGTGGCTAATATTTAACATGTGATAAGCCACATAAGTATAGTAATGTAAGAACGTCCGGGCAAGTCCGTCCGTCAGTCCGTCACACTTTTCGGTTAACCACTTTGTCACAGTTTCTCAAATATGCTGCCGGTGGCATCCGAGTTCGACAGACACATTTCTTGTTTGTATAGAAGATGGTACTGTACGAGACCAAGTGGGTGGGGTAATGGGATTTTTTTAATAGGCATTTTTTTGGTGTCATATGTCCGAGTCTTCCACCTGTGATCTGGATATATACTGGTCTCAAAACTAATAAGCCCCATTTCTCCAGTCACAGACACATTTGAAGGGAAACAGGAAATTGTTACACTGTTTGATGTACCTGAAAAAACGTTAACTAAAATGTCCAAGTCATTTGAACATCGCATGGGTGGGCTACATAATGAAAATATGTATAATGAAAAATATGTACCGGTACATGAAGTTTCAAGCCAATCCGACTTCTGGTAATAGAGGCAGTAGGTAGCCAAAACTTTAACACCAATATCGGACAGACAGGAGAACAGATGGACAGACAGGGTGGCAACTATATGTACCCCATTGTGTCGGGTACATACTATATCCTGTATGTTAAAGTAGTAGTTGAATTCATTATATATTATATATAAGTTCCAGATACGGTGCGTATTGGCATATTTTACGTACTTATTTTAGCAGAATACACATTGATTATCAAAAGTGGGAGTACAAAATACTCACATAAATATGAAAATACACATTGATTTTCAGATTCAGTAGTGAAAATACAGTAACAAGAAATGCATCTGTCGAACGCGGATGCCACCTGCAGCATATTCGAGTAACTGTGACAAAGTGGTTAACCGAAAAGTGTGACGGACGGACGGACGGACGGACAGATGGACGGACGGACGGACGGACAGACGGACGGTCCAAACACTATATGCCACCCGTTTCTTCGAAACCCGGTGGCTAAATAAAGTTGAAAATTTACTTCAACAATTTGCATGCTGGAACAGCAACATTGTATTCACCAGGAATGACATAAAAACCAGGAATGACATAAAACGTATCACGCAAATGACATACGTAGCATGGGTTTATAAGAAGACATTTACGCCTTCATCACAGTCCCAATGAAAGCATTTGTATAAGAGCTCTCGCGCTTGTTTGTATTCGTTGTAAAATAAATAAAGTTTATACTTAAGAAGACATTTGTAGATGTGACTGGAGACCAGTCACTGGTTTCCAGTCACATCTACAAATGTCTTCTTCGTGGAGCTTATGGGATTTGTGACCAGGGTAGCTCCTGATCAGATAGTACACTCGTGTACCAGTCTATGTTGGATACAAAATATAGTTGAGACACGTCATGCGATTGTGTAATTTCATTAAATATGTATACAAAATTTACAAAAATATTCATAAAGTCTAAACTTTTCAGAGTACATGCGGAATATAATTTTATCAACTTACGCAACTTACGGAAACTATTGTAAATTTTGTAAACATATTCATGAAATTACGCAGATGTCTGAAGGTACCAAATCGCATGGCTGGTCTCATTTCACGATACAGCCAGTCCACGTACTTCGGTTGACGAACGTGGGCTGGCTGTAAAATGAAATATATTCTTCTATATCATCAATGCAATGATTTGAACCCTAATTGATAAGAAAAATTCTGGCCGAAACAGGGAAAATATAAACTTCTGACACGATTTTCGCATGATTCCGATATGTGTTATTATAGTACATTGGTAATAAAGAGTATCACAAAATATTTTATCCCCAAGCTGTAAACCAGAAAGAGCCTAAAAGAACTGGACGTGGGATCCATAATTTTACAAGATGACGTGAAGTGCCACCACGCGCGGCTCGCGACGTCATTGCTGCACGCGCAGTATTATGACGTTCTACCATATCCAGCCTATTCACCGGACCAAAACAATACACAATCGTTATATTCCATTATTTGAAAAAAATGCACTACAAACTATCCGTTACAATAACTTAGATGACATCCCGTCAAACTTGACGGAGTGTGTCAAATGTATCAGCGCAGTTGCTTAGCAACAAATATTACGGCATGGCGACAACAGGAATATTCTGTCATAGACCCAACGAGAGACTACCCCGACAGAATATAGAACGATAAGTGTAGTTTTAGATATAATTCTAAAGATATGTATCATGTGACACTATTTATTGACCCACCTTCGTATAAGCATACGGGTGCAAATCAAAATTAAACTTCTCGAGTTATCGTGGTCACAAGCTCAGCTATTCATAAAAAATAAAAGTGCAATAACACTGAAACCGGTCATCTGACGTATGTGGTTTAAGAAGGCATCCGATATATATTGCTAATATATGCATGTTGACAACGTTTGGTGGAAATCACATAACACAAAACATGCACATAGTTTCAAGCCAACTGCAGGCTGTCCATTCACTTTCGGAGTCATGTGTCCGTCCGTCACTAAACTTAACATCAGAGAAATATGTTATAACTTCTATTTCCTTCATCTAAAATGCTTAATATTTCACACATGCATTCCTGTAAGGCTCTACTACCATGCTGCGCCAAATCCACGACCGTTCAGCCCCCCGCAGCTGATCCCAAGTTCAAAGTCAAATACTTGGTCTCTTTACAAAACTTAACATCAGAGAAAAATAAGTTATAACTTCTATTGCCTTCATTGAAAATTCTTAATATTTCACTCGTGCATTCCTCTATGGTTGTACTATCATGCTGTGACAAATCCACGATCGTCCAGCCCCTGCTGATCCCAAGGTCAAGGTCAAATACTTAGTCTCTGTTTCTTTCATTGAAAATTATTAATATTTCATGCATGCATTCCTCTAAGGCTCTACTATCATGCTGTGACAAATCCCTGCTGATCTCGAGGTCAAGGTCTCTTTACAAAACTTAACATCAGAGAAATTGGTTATAACTTCTATTTCCTTGCTCGGATCGGCTTCACATTTGACACACGCATTGCTCCAATGGACCTCTACCACCCTGTGACAACTTCATGTTCGTGCCGCCCCCACTACGCCCAGAGTCAAGGTCACAAGCCCAAACACTTGGAATGTTTTTTTTACATATTTAGGGGTACCTGGGCCCACGCCCACGGGGTATTCTGTAAGCCTTGCTTACTGACCAATCTAGTTTTTAAATGGTTTACAATTATTTTCTTCATCAATTTTTTATTTTATTTTTTTCTATAACACGAGCCACTGCCTGACAAAAAAAGGTACCGCTTGGCCTTGTATACCCAGCTCACTGAGCTCAGGCTGGCTATCTATGCAGTCATATCAGGGTATACCCTGTCATACCATGATTGCTAAGGAACAACATAATAATTATGCATCTGACAGTCACCTGGGGACTTATCCAGACAAAAGAACTACACCTTACTCTTTTAAAAAATGTCCAGGAGACCCACACAAAACAAACCAGAAAGATCGGTAAAACGAGGCTTTGATTCAGAAATATAATGAACCACTTTAACGCAGATCAAGACGCCGGACAGACAAAGTGGCAACAGTATGCTACCCCAAAATTTTATTTTGGGGAACATAAAAATTAATTATTTTCTGTAAAAGCACCGAGTTGTCCCACCTGCAGCTTTGTCAATAAACGAGGTAATGTGACAGTAATTACAGAACTATTGGGATAGACGGATAGGCAGAATGGACGAATAGACAAGTGTAATCCTAAACTATCATCATGGTGGGGGATAAACAATTCTCACAACTACAATAATGTGCAGGTGCTCCCTGTCCAGATTTTGAATTTTCTGCATTTTAAAATTATCCATTTGAAATTGTTACAGTATTGTGTCTTAACTGAAGCTGAATTGGTCTATGCTGCGCATGGTACTATTACACGAATGTACCCTGACATCATATTCTAGAAATGACGTTAACACATCACATGTTTATTGATTGATATCCATTTTTCAGCCGGATGACTGTTTACTTTGCGATTTCATTAAACCTCAATCTAGCAAAATGATGGTAAATTTCAGTTTTATATCATGCAACGACCTTAATGTGCTCTGCTAATCAAAATTATTCCAGCGTACTTTGATGTAAAATCACACGCGACATAGACACCTTCAGCCTAGTAGAAGCCAAATATAAGCATCATAATCATAACAGCCGTTTCCTTTCAAGTAATTACAACTTACAAAACTGTCAAATTCTCCTATCTTAAACAAGAGGGCCATGATGGCCCTAATTCGCTCACCTGACTCCATGAACACCAGAGGAGAATGTGACATTGAGTTCATAAGTGTTTTAAAAAAATTGTGCTATTGTTAGATGGCAGTCATCTTGGATTAAACTAAACGATGACTCATTTTACCAAATCTGAAAATGCTTCACCCAAGGATCTTTACTTACTATGAAGTTTGGCCAGCATCGGCCATGTGGTTCCTGAGAAAAAGACGTTCTAAATCTTGAATAAATGGACCTTTTGGAGGCCATCATGGATGACATAATCATCTGATTCCGACAAATATTGCACCAGAGCAATCGCCTCATCGATACCTTCAATTTGATATATGAAACAAAGTGAAAGCATATTTGGTCAAAAATAAAATTTATTGGACCCCACGGGCCACACCCATTTATGACCCCGGGATCACCATTTTAACACCTTTGAAAGAGCATTCTACGTCGATCATTCCTACCAAGTTTTGTCGAAATCCGGCTGGCAGTTCATGAGAAGAATTGTTAAGAATTTGTGCTATTTTTAGACGGTGGCCATCTTGGATTAGCGACGACCTCCGTTATAACAAATCTAAAAAGGCTTCACCCATGGATCATAATGTGAAGTTTGGCCACCATGGGCCAAGCGGTTCGTGTGAAGAAGAATTTTGAAATCTCTAATAAAAGAACGACCTTTTGACCTTTCGGTGGCCATCTTGGATGACATGACCATCCAATTTCAACAAATAATGTACCAGAGCGATCGCCTCTTTGATACCTTCGATTTCATATAGACATGACCATATTCGGTCAAAAATAAAATTTGACCCCACAGGCCACGCCCATTTTTGACCCCGGGGTTACCATTTTAACAACTTTGAAAGAGCATTGTACATTGATCATTCCAACCAAGTTTCGTCGAAATCCGGCTGGCGGTTCATGAGAAGATTTTTTAATAATTTGTGCTATTTTTAGACGGCGGCCATCTTGGATTAGCGACAACCTCCGTTTTAACAAATCTAAAAATGCTTCACCCATGGACCATAACTGTGAAGTTTGGCCATCATGGCCAACTTTGAAAGAGCATTGTGCATCGATGATTCCTACCAAGTTTTGTCGAAATCCGGTTGGCGGTTCTCGAGAAGATTTTTGAAGAATTTGTGCTATTTTTAGACGGCGGCCATCTTGGATTACGTGATGACGTCATTTTAACAATTTTTTAATCCCCCTACCTAAGGACCATGACCATGAAGTTTGGTGACTATAGGCCCAATGGTTACCGAGGAGAAGACGTTTTAAAATGTTCACGGACGATGGACGGACGACGGACACATTGCGGTAACAATAGCTCACGAGCTTCGCTCAGGTGAGCTAAAAAGATACAAGGATTTGTAGCAACAAATTGCTTTATGAGTATTTGTCACCACAGGTTGAAGTAACGGACCGTCCGGGTTCGGCCTATTAAAAAGTAAGCAACCTTGTATAATGGAGGGGGTAAACAAAAAAATGTTAGCTTATTTTTTTTTCATTTATTGATGCTTTTAGGCATATTTAATGTATTTATAGACCTCGGTCCGTTACTTCAACCATTTAACCATTTTCTAATTTATTTATTTTATATTACTCAAATCGGCTATCCGATACAATCTTTTAACACAAGTAGACTAGGAAAACTGAAAGATACACGATATCAACAAGAGTTGTCAGAAGACAACGAAGCTCGCCTGTTGGCAGCCTTCACTGAAATTTGGCACAGTTGCATAAAAAAACATTAATATTATATAACTTGACCTTGGGTTAAGGGGTGTGAGGTGGACCTTGACATTGGGGTCAGTGGTGCAAGGTGGCTCGTGGGTTTGCTATAGCATAATATAGCATATTAAGATGAATCCATGTATGAAATATCAATGCGCTCCCTGAAAACAGAAGTAAAACAAAATTCAACCCAACGTTAAGTTTATGAAGTTGGTGATTTTCTACAGCATGATAGCTATTCACATGAGGAATGCATGTATGAATGTGCTAAGTTTGTGACCTTGACCTTGGGGAAAGGGGTTGGGGGAGGGTGGGTCATGGATTTGCTGTAGCACAATAGAGGATTATCAGATGAATGCATGTATGAAATATCAAAAGCATTCCCTGTAACGAAACAACATTTACCCCAACGTTAAGTTTATGAACATGCTAAGTGGTGACCTTGACCTTTGGTTTGGTGGTGGGTTGTGGATTTGCTACAGCATGATAGAGGGTCATCTGAGGAATGCATGTATGAAATATCAAGGCATTCCATGAAAGAAAACAGATGTTATAAGACATTTACCCCAACGTTAAGTTTATGAATGTGCTAAGTTTGTGACCTTGACCCTGGGGTAAGGGGTGGGCGGTGGGTCATGGATTTGTGATAGCACGATACGGTTTCATCAGATGAATGCATGTATGAAATATCAAGGCATTCCAAGAAATCAAACAGATGTTATAAGACATTTACCCCAACGTTAAGTTTATGAATGTGCTAAGTTTGTGACCTTGACCTTGGGGTAAGGGGTGGGTGGTGGATTTGCTATAGCACAATAGATTATCATCAGATGAATGCATGTATGAAATATCAAGGCGTTCCATGAAAGGAAACAGATGTTATAAGAAATTTACCCCAACGTTAAGTTTATCAATGTGCTACGTTTGTGACATTGACCTTGGGGAAAGGGGTGGGAGGGGGGTCATGGATTCGCTATAGTACGATAGAGTATCATCAGATGAATGCATGTATGAAATATGAAGGTATTCCCTGTAAAGAAACAGAAGTTACACAACAGTTACCCCAACGTAACGTTTATGGACATGCTAAGTTTGTGACATTGACCTTGGGGTAAGGGTTGGGTGGTGGGTGTGAATTTGCTACAGCATGATAGAGGGTCATCTGAGGAATGCATGTATGAAATATCAAGGCATTCCATGAAAGGAAACAGATGTTATAAGACATTTACCCCAACGTTAAGTTTATGAATGTGCTAAGTTTGTGACCTTGGGGTAAGGGGTGGGTCGGTCATGAATTTGCGATAGCACAATAGGGTATCATCAGATGAATGCATGTATGAAATATCAAGGCGTTCCAAGAAAGGAAACAGATGTTCTAAGACATTTACCCCAAAGTTAAGTTTATGAATGTGCTAAGTTTGTGACCTTGACCTTGGGGTAAGGGGTGGGTCATGGATTTGCTATAGCACAATAGAGTATCATCAGATGAAGGCATGTATGAAATATCAAGGCGTCCCATGAAAGGAAACATGCTATAAGATATTTACCCCAACGTTAAGTTTATGAATGTGCTAAGTTTGTGACCTTCACCTTCGGGAAAGGGGTGGGAGGTGGGAGGTGGGTCATGGATTTGCTATAGTACGATAGAGTATCATCAGATGAAGGCATATATGAAATATGAAGGCATTCCCTGTAAATAAACAGAAGTTACACAACATTTACCCCAACGTTAAGTTTATGAATGTGCTAGGTTTGTGACCTTGACCTTGGGGGAAGGGTTGGGTGGTGAGTCGTGGATTTGCTACAGCATGATAAAGGGTCATCTGAGGAAGGCATGTATGAAATAACAAGGCGTTCCATGAAAGGAAACAGAAGTTATAAGACATTTACCCCAACGTTAAGTTTATGAATGTGCTAAGTTTGTGACCTTGACCTTGCGGTAAGGGATGGACGGTGGATCATGGATTTGCTATAGCACGATAGAGTATCATCAGATGAATGCATGTATGAAATATGAAGGCGTTCCCTGTATACAAACAGAAGTTACACAACATTTACCCCAACGTTAAGTTTATGAACATGCTAAATTTGTGACCCTGACCTAGGGGTAAGGGTTGTGTGGTGGGTCGTGGATTTGCTACAGCATGATAGAGGGTCATCTGAGGAATGCATGTATGGAATATCAAGGTGTTCCATGAAAGGAAACAGATGTTATAAGAAATTTACCCCAACGTTAAGTTTATGAATGTGCTAAGTTTGTGATCTTGACCTTGGGGTTTGTTTGTTTGTTTGTTTGTTTATTAGTGTTTAACTGCCTATCAACAGCTAAGGTCATTTAAGGCCGGGCAAACGGGTTCGATCCCATTTTAACCTGCTGCATTGGGGGGAAAATCCCAAAATCAGAACGGAATATTTACATCGATAACAAATATATTCAGCCCTGAAATTAGAATAACCTGACCTGGTGCCAGGTCCATACCACACCAAAGTCACTTGGCCCCTTCCCCTAAAATAGGATTACGAATACTCACATAAGGGGTATAACCAGATTCAGCTGTCACATACAAAATGCCAAAGACGTATGTGAGGGCCAAACCAGGTCTCCAGTGGGGATTCCGGTAAGGATGAACCACGATCGTTAAATTACCCATCGCGTGCTCCCACCTGCCACCCACTTGACCTTGGGGTAAGGGTTGGGTGGTGCGTCATGGATTTGCTACAGCATGATAGAGGGTCATCTGAGGAATGCATGATGTATGAAACTAGAAATGTGGCCTGTCGGCACACGAATGCCCCCGCTGGCAGCCAAAGGACCTGAGGCATATTTGATTACAAGCCATTTACCCGAGTACGGACTGACGCCGGTAACACTATATGCCCCACTCACCATTCGGTTGCGGGGCATAAGCCATTTACCCGAGTGTTTGTGACCTTGACCCTGGGCTTGGCGGGGGCAGGACGAACATGGATTTGGCACAGGACGTAGAGGACCATTAGAGCAATGTGTATATGAAATATGAAGCAGATCGGTCAAAGGATGAAGAAATTATAAGACATTTACCCGAGCGTTAAAGTTTCGTGACGGACGGACGGAAAGGTGAAGGTCGAAGTCGAAGTACTGGTGGTGGAGTGTGTAAGGCACATGTGTATAAATATTGAAGGCATTGGCAAAAGTATTGAGAAGTTAGTGTAGGATTGAGAAACGCGCACGTAGATTTGTCCCAAAGTGCTAAGTAAACATTTAAAGTAGAAAAGGTGAAGGTCAAAGGTCAAGGTCGAAGTATACTGGGTGGTGGAGTGTGTAGGGCATGTTCATATGTATCATGTGTATACATATTTAAGGGATTGGCAAAAGTATTGAGAAGTTATTGTAGGATTGAGAAACGTGCACGTAGATTTGTCCCAAATGCTAAGTAAACATTTAAATAGTAAACATTTAAAGTAGGGAAGGTTCAAAGTAAACAAGGTCAAGTACGGGTGGTG
Organism: Conchocele bisecta; assembly: GCA_029237695.1. Lineage (NCBI taxonomy): Eukaryota > Metazoa > Mollusca > Bivalvia > Lucinida > Thyasiridae > Conchocele > Conchocele bisecta. The sequence continues at coordinate 45,039,829 of CM055266.1, forward strand.
GAGTGTAAGGCATGTTCCATATGTACTTGTAAATATTTGCTTGGCAAGGTATTGAGAAGTTAGTGGATTGAGAAACGAAGCACGTGATTTGTCCCAAAGTGCCAAGCAAACATAAAAGTGGAGTCAAGGCCAAAGGTCAAGGTCGAGACGGGGGGGTGGAGTTGTAAGGCAGTCATATGTATCACGTGTATAAATATTGACATAATATGTGAAGCCATGTAGAAGTTACTAAAGAATATGGTAATATCGGGACGTACGGACGTACGGACGGGACGGACGTACGGACGGACGCCGGTAACACTATATGCCCCCGTACCTTTCGGTAGCGGGGGCATAATAACAAGGTGTTCCATGAAAGGAAACAGAAGTTATAAGACATTTACCCCAACGTTAAGTTTGTGGACTACGCCGATGACGCCGGGGGTATGCCATAAGCTTGATCTAAAAAGTGCTTTAGTGACACATGTGTAGTTATGATGTTTTAACATTTCACCAACGAGGAGCAGTTTAACGTCATGCTCAGGACGGTCCTTTCAGGAAAAAAAGAAATGTTTCCTGTTACCAGGTTACAACTAGATTGGTCAGTAAGCGAGGCTTACGGAATACCTCCCGCGTGGGCCCAGGTACCCCTAAAATATGTAAAAATTTCCAACTGTGTGGGCTTGTGACCTTGACTCTGGGATTAGCGGGAGCGGCATGAATGTGAATTTGTCACAGGGTGGTAGAGGTCCATTGGAGCAAGGAGTGTGTGAAATGTGAAGCAGATCCGAGCAAGGAAATGAAGTTATAACCGATTTTTTCTCATTGTTAATTTTAGTAAAGAGACTACCGTATAACCTCGAATTAACGCCCCCGGGGGCGTTACATTTTACAAAAAGGGGGCGTTTATTAGCCATTAAAAAAAAAAAAAAAAAAAAAAAAAAAAAAAAAAAAAAAAAAAAAATAAAAAAAAAAAAAAAAAAAAAAAAAAAAAAAAAAAAAAAAAAAAAAATACCAAGGACCGCCAATTTCAAAGACAAATAAGGATTTAAGGATTATTTGTGTTTGAAATTGGCGGGGGGCGTTTATTAGGAGGGGGGCGTTAATTCGAGGTTATACGGTAAGTATGTGAGTTGACCTCGAGATCAGCGGGGATTTGTCACAGCATATGAAATATTAAGAATTTTCAATGAAAGAAATAGAAGTTATAACATATTTCTCTGATGTTAAGTTTTGTAAAGAGACTAAGTATGTGATGTGACCTTGACCTTGGGATCAGCGGGGGTTGGAAAGTCGTAGATTTGTCACAGCATGATATTCAACCTTAGAGGAATGCACAAGTGAAATAATAAGAATTTTCAATGAAGGAAATTGAAGTTATAAATTATTTCTCTGATGTTAAGTTTTGTAAAGAGACTAAGTATTTGACCTTGACATTGGGATCAGCGGGGGTTGGACGGTCGTGGATTTGGCACAGCATGGTAGTAGAGCCTTACAGGAATGCATGTGTGAAATATTAAGCATTTTAGATGAAGGAAATATAAGTTAGAACAATATTTCTCTGTTGTTAAGTTTTGCAAAGAGACTAAGTATTTGACCTTGAGCTTGGGATCAGCGGGGGTTGGACGGTCGTGAATTTGGCACAGCATGGTAGTAGAGCCTTACAGGAATGCATGTGCGAAATATTAAGCATTATAGATGAAGGAAATAGAAGTTATAACAATATTTCTCTGATGTTAAGTTTTGTAAAGAGACTAAGTATTTGACCTTGACATTGGGATCAGTGGGGGTTGGACGGTCGTGGATTTGGCACAGCATGGTAGTAGAGCCTTACAGGAATGCATGTGCGAAATATTAAGCATTTTAGATGAAGGAAATAGAAGTTTATAACATTACTCTGATGTTATGTTTTGTAAAGAGACTAAGTATTTGACCTTGACATTGGGATCAGTGGGGGTTGGACGGTCGTGGATTTGGCACAGCATGGTAGTAGAGCCTTACAGGAATGCATGTGCGAAATATTAAGCATTTTAGATGAAGGAAATAGAAGTTATATAATATCTCTGATGTTAAGTTTTGTAAAGAGACTAAGTATTTGACCTTGACATTGGGATCAGTGGGGGTTGGACGGTCTTGGATTTGGCACAGCATGGTAGTAGAGCCTTACAGGAATGCATGTGCGAAATATCAAGCATTTTAGATGAAGGAAATAGAAGTTATAACAATATTTCTCTGATGTTAAGTTTACGGACTAAGTATTTGACCTTGACCTTGGGATCTGCGGGGGTTGGACGGTCGTGGATTTGGCACAGCATGGTAGTAGAGCCTTACAGGAATGCATGTGTGAAATATCAAGCATTTTAGATGAACGAAATAGAAGTTATAACAATATTTCTCTGATGTTAAGTTTATGGACGCACGGACGGACGGATGGACGGACGGACGTTCTTACATTAGGGTACTTATGTGGCTTATCACATGTTAAATATTAGCCACATAAAAAGATTTTTAGCCACATAAAACGATTTTTTAGGTGGCTAATTGTAACCAACCCTATCCTTTAACAAGTCCATAACCCTGTGGGGCTAGCCACATAAGTACCCTAATGTGTGCCCGGACAACCTGACTCCAGTATACCCCCCCCCCCCAACTCGTTGCGGGGGGTATAAAGACAACTCACAGAATTAAAACACAATGTTACATAATCTCAATCAGCTATCGGTAAACTCAAGATGGCAAACTTCTGAAATATTTGCTGAAAATACAGAATTACAAATCTTGCAATGAGATAAAAACTGATCCAAACATCCAAAGCAGCACAACTCATATAGGAACAAAGTAAACAAGTAAATACGATCAAACCAGTAAGTTAAATATCAGACTTGATTTTTACCAAGGGGGGTTTTGAAGCCAATCGTTCATACAGGAAAGAAGTCTAAGGAGAATGGAGAAACGCGCATGTTATTTGACCTTGACCTTGGGCATGGGGAGAGCCTAGGTGAAATGGTGAATGAAATATGATAATAAACATGCATATGCAGTTTGAAGCTAATTGGGCTTTCGGTGACAATGTTATAGCAGAATGGAAACTGACTGACGGACGACTTATGCACCCCTATATCACATTTCTCTACACGGTGGGATACAAAATTTATGGGAAAACATGTTTGCAAATGGGAAAAATGAGGATTTCATTTGCTAACAGTAATGTAGGAAATTCATGTTTGGACCACGTGTGGACCACATTTATTTTTGTCTACCAAGTGGAACACAAACATTACTGTACTCACCATGCAGGTCATTATGGAGCCAGCCTTTCTTGTGCATGTCAGTCACCGCATCGAGACACTGCTTCATCACGAACAGGGAGAATACGTTCGCAAGCTTATCATCAACTCCACATATTTCTTTCATGAGGGAATCGATAATATGGCGTAACGTTATTGCTGAAATGGACAAAATATCTGGCACTTTACATCCTGACCATGTGCACATCGATAATATATGTATTATCATATTGCAGACAAATCAAAACGGCAGTGGGTCGAGGCAAGGTGAACATGAGTGCCAAAGGTCACAATATACACCCGTCGTGGTGTAACCAGTATACAAGGGGGGTAACTCCATGTAAAACAAGAGCTGTACGAGAACAGCATAGCTCAACTACGAGGGTTGTCGATGTACACATAGCTTGACAAACAAGGTGGCTGCGGCCTGCAGAAAAACCTTAACCAAGGTTGACTAAAAACCTTAACCAAGGGAAAGTAATTAAGTAATTCAAGGTTAAATGTAGGTCAATGTCAGATATAGGTCAGGGGTAATTGATGTACATCACTAGGAGATAAAGTTTTCCAAGTATGGTTGCTGTAGGCCCAGGAGTATTCCATATACAAGCTTGACTAAAAACCGTAACCAAGGGGAAATAACTAAGTAATCCAATGATTAAAAGTAGGTGATGTAAAATGTTATATTGATCAGGGGTTATTGATGTACATCCCTATGAGAAAAAGTTATCCAAGTATGGTGTCTGTATGCAAAAATAGTATTCCATATACAAGCTTGACTATAAACATTAACCAAGTAATTCAAGGTGAAATGTAGGTGAAGGTAAAATATAGGTCAGGGGTTATTGATGTACATCCCTATGAGAAAAAGTTATCCAAGTATGGTGTCTGTATGCACAATAGTATTCCATCTACAAGCTTGACTAAAAACCTTAACCTAGGGGAATTAACTAAGTAATTGAAGGTTAAATGTAGGTCAAGGTCAAATATAGGTCAGGGGTTGTTGATGTACATCACTAGGAGATGAAGTTGTCCAAGTATGGTTGGTGTAGGGCCAGGAGTATTCCATCTACAAGCTTGACTAAAAACCTTAACCAAGGGGAATTAAGTAAGTAATTAAAGAGGAAATGTAGGTCAACTGGTCAAGGTCAACTATAGATAAGGGGTTATTGATGTACATCCCTTGAGAAAAGGTTGTCAAGTATGTGTCTGTAAGTATGGTGTCGTATGCACAATATTATTCCATGTACAAGTTTGAGTAAAAACCTTAACCAAGGTTGACTAAAAACCTTAACCAAGGGGAATTAACTAAGTAATTCAAGAGGAAATGTAGGTCAATGTCAAATATAGATCAGGGGTTGTTGATGTACATCACTAGGAGATGAAGTTGTCCAAGTATGAAGGGTGTAGGGCCAGTAGTATTCCATATACAAGCTTGACTAAAAACCTTAACCAAGGGGAATTAAGTAAGTAATTCAAGAGGAAATGTAGGTCAAGGTCAAATATAGATCAGGGGTTATTGATGTACATCCCTATGAGAAAAGGTTGTCCATGTATGGTGTCTGTATGCAAAATAGTATTCCATGTACAAGCTTGACTAAAAACCTTAACCAAGGTTGACTAAAAACCTTAACCAATGGGAATTAACTAAGTAATTCAAGAGGAAATGTAGGTCAAAGTCAAATATAGATCAGGGTTTATTGATGTACATTACTAGGAGATAAAGTTGTCCAAGTATGGTGGGTGTAGGGCCAGTAGTATTCCATCTACAAGGTTGACTAAAAACCTTAACCAAAGAGAATTAACTAAGTAATTAAAGAGGAAATGTAGTTCAAGGTCAAAAATAGATCAGGGGTTATTGATGTACATCCCTATGAGAAAAGGTTGTCCAAGTATGGTGTCTGTATGCACAATAGTATTCCATGTACAAGCTTGACTAAAAACCTTAACCAAGGTTGACTAAAAACCTTAACCAAGGGGAATTAAGTAGGTAATTCAAGGTTAAATGTAGATCAAGGTCAAATATAGGTCAGGGGTTGTTGATGTACATCACTAGGAGATAAAAAATTGTCCAAGAATGGTTGGTGTAGGGCCAGGAGTATTCCATCTACAAGGTTGACTAAAAACCTTAACCAAAGAGAATTAACTAAGTAATTAAAGAGGAAATGTAGTTCAAGGTCAAATATAGATCAGGGGTTACGGATGTACATCCCTAGGAGATGAAGTTGTCCAAGTATGGTGGGTGTAGGGCCAGGAGTATTCCATATACAAGCTTGACTAAAAACCTTAACCAAGGGGAATTAAGTAAGTAATTGAAGAGGAAATGTAGGTCAAGGTCAAATATAGACCAGGGGTTATTGATGTACATCCCTATGAGAAAAGGTTGTCCAAGTATGGTGTCTGTATGGACAATAGTACAAAATATTAGAATCGTCTAAGGAGACAATTCTCATGTGTCGCCAAAACATGTTTTATTAAGACATCAGACAAATGTGAAAAGAAAACCCGAATACATTGATATTTCTTTACAAAAAAATATTTTGACAAAATTTGAGAATCGTCTTAGGAAACGATTCTCATGTGCTGCCAAATCTTGGCTTTATCAAGAAACCAAACAAATGTGAAAATGCACAAGCTAATATCAATTCATCGGCGATGCGATGACGTGAGCGACTACATAGCGTGGTTTTGGTATGTTTGTTTCCACCGAATTCTAAAGGTCAGTCACACTTTGCACGTGAAACTGGATTACCGACTGATGATTGTAAACACCATCAGGTGTGCAGCTAGACCGAAAATGATATGTCGCAAATGTGCTAATTGGGGATGGGTGGGTACGGCCATATTTTTTTTTATGTTACAATCTCGCGTTTTTGCGATCTCGATCTCGCCTTCCGCTTTTGGAAATACGATTTGCCCATGCATGTGTAGACAGCATGCGTGTTGGATTTGGTTCTACGTACGTACATGCATATAAAGCATGCTAGTTCGAATTGCATTCTACGTACGTACGTACATGTAATGTATGCGCAAAACTCAATTTCAACACGCATACATTCTACACACACATAATGACATGAACAAATGTATTTCCAAATGCGGAAGGCGACATCGTGAAAAGGCGGAGGCGAAAACGCGACATCGCGGTCTCGAAAACGCGAGATAGCCAGGCGAAAACGCGAGAATGAATACAATAGAATCTCACGTTTTCGCCTCGCGATTTGGTCTCGCGTTTTCACGATCTTGTGTATAGGTTGACGATGCGATGCAGTAGCCTAACCAATAACATGTATCAAAATATTATTTTTTTTGCTCAATAAACGTGTATTGGCAGCACATTAGAATCGTCTCCTAAGACGAGTATCATTTTTTGTCAAATTATGTTTTTGTTGTCAAGAAATATAGATGTTTGTCCACATTTGTTCTATTTCTTAATAAAAGCTTTAAAATGTTTTTGCAGCACATGAGAATCGTCTCCTAAGACAATGTTTACGTGTTCTATTAGGGACATGTAGCAACCACAGGTGGAAGACTCGGACCGATGACACCAAAAAAATGCCTATTAAAAAATATCCCATTACCCCACCCACTTGGTCTCGTACATTACCATCTTCTGTAAAGAAAGGTGGATAACATTGTGGCCATTATAGAAAGAGCCCTCTCGTTTCCGACTCGCACAAATACAATACACATCGATTAAATGTATGATTTCTGTCGCTGGCAATCGATAAAGGTATTAGGTGTGTGAATATATTCACTTCAAATCGCTCTTTCCAGCATTTATTCAGTTATTCGCATTTTGTATACCCAATCCAAAGCGAAATTTGCGTGTACGAAATAATCTCACACAGAAACGGAGGCCGTCTGGCGTGGATTATCGGTCATATTTGACCAATAACTGATCGCCAGCTCAAACTAAAGTGGTGCACCATGACCATATCATTAGCAACTCCAACCATACAAAGTTCGTCCAATTGTGATCGTTCACCGATCTAAAAAACACCTTTTTTCTACTTTCATTCATGATTCGCGTACTATCAGATTATGTCTTCCGGAATCCCGAAATAGGTTGAATGACGTCATTACAGTTTAGATTTAGCCAATCAGAGATGTTCTTTACATAGACGCTTCCGGGTTGTATTATGGAAGATGGTGCATTGACCCGGTTCCAGATAATGAACGAAATTAGACAAAAAAGTGTTTTTTAGATCGGTGTTAACGATCACAATTGGACGAACTTTGTATGGTTGGAGTTTATAATGTATACATATGGTCATGGTGCACGTCATTAGTTTGAGCTGGCGATCAGCTATCGGCCAAATATGACCGATAATCCATGCCGGACGGCCTCCGATTCTGATGTGAGATTCTTTCGTACACGCAACTTTCGCTTTGGATGGGTAATCAAATGCGAATTAACTCAATAAATACTTGAAACAGCCATTTGAAGTGAGTATATTCACACACCTAATACCTTTATCGATTGCCAGAGACATATTTCATACATTTAATCGATGTTTATTGTGTTTGTGCGAATCGGAAAAGAGAAGGCTCTTTCTAGTAATAGCCATATTCATACCCACCTTTCTATAAACAGAAGATGGTAATGTACGAGACCAAGTGGGTGGGGTAATGGGATTTTTTTAATAGGCATTTTTTTGGTGTCATAGGTCCGAGTCTTCCACCTGTGGTAGCAACCTCGCGTTTTCGTGCTTTCGAGAAGAAAACGCGAAATTCTATCATATTTAATCTCGCATTTTGCAAACACGCCGCACATGCATGAGCAAAACTAATCCGAATTTTTCAAAAGCGATTCTCATTATTTTAAGAAACGATTTTTATACGACCGTTTTTAAAAAACGGTACGTATTATGTTTTACCGCTGGGCCGGCGAGCGGCTGACAGAAAAAGTGCATAGTTCGTGTACACAACTCCTCCAAAACCGTTCAGTCGATCGTTCTGAAACTATACACACGTCTTCTACACATATTGAAGATGTGCACCTTGGTGTTTTTATGCCGAAAAAATATTTTTTAACAAAAATATCACCTTTTTAACTTAGTAATTTTTTCTACATTTTTCTATACAATTCTATATAGGGTACAGAGTTTGTGTACACAACTCCTCCGAAACCGTTCAGTCGATCGTTCTGAAACTATACACACGTCTTCTACACATATATTGAAGATGTGCACCTTGGTGTTTTTATGCCGAAAACATATTTTTTAACAAAAATATCAAAATATCACCTTTTTAAAGGTACATGCCCACGCAGATGGCACAAAATGTTCTTTATAGGAATTAAATAAGTGTATAAATTATGTCACTATTCCACCAGTTCTAAATATTACGAGTGACATCACGGCTTGCGGTGCACATGCGCAGTATACTACGCGTGCCAGTAGGCTTCCCAATATGTAAAGAATATCAACATGTCGAAACGTCCAGGACGGAAATTGTATGAAACGGCGTCAGTCAAAAAAAGGCGAAATGTCTGAGGGACAGGCAGTACAGAGAGAGAGTGGTTAATATTGGCGACCAGATCACCAAATGGAAAGAGTTACGTGGAGATTTAGATTTGGAAACAAACAGACATTTTTCTTCTCAACTTCCGATACTTCACTGCGCATGTCAAAGATGTGATATGATTGACCGTGTCACGTGACAAGTATTGGTAAAAATACCCTTTCTGGTCGCGGCATATAAAATGCGATTTAACACCAATTAACACGGGCCATAATTAACAAGAGTTGTCAGAAGACAACGAAGCTCGCCTGTTGGCAGCCTTCATTCAAACTTGTCACAGTTGTATAAAAAAACATAAATATTATATAACTTGACCTTGGGATAAGGGGTGTACGGTGGACCTTGACATTGAGGTCAGTGGTGGAAGGTGGGTCGTGGATTTGATATAGCATGATATAGCATATTAAGATGAATCCATGTATGAAATATCAATGCGCTCCCTGAAAAGAGACGGAAAACAAAATTTAACCCAGGGTTAAGTTTATGAACACACCAAGTTGGTGATTTTCTACAGCATGATAGCTATTCACATGAGGAATGCATGTATAAATGTGCTAAGTTTGTGACCTTGGCTTTGGAGAAAGGGGTGGAGAGGGGTGGGTCATGGATTTGCTGTAGCACAATAGAGTATCATCAGATGAATGCATGTATGAAATATGAAGGGGTTTCCTGTAAAGAAACAGAAGTTATAAAAAGACATTTACTCCAACGTTAAGTTTATGATGTTGATCTTGGGGAAAGGGGTGGGTGCATCATGGATTTGCTGTAGCACAATAGAGGATCATCACATGAATGCATGTATGCAATATCAAAGCGTTAAAAGTGTAAAGAAACAGACGTTACACAACATTTACCCCAATGTAAAGTTTATGAACATGCTGAGTTTGTGACCTTGATCTTGGTGTAAGGGTTGGGTGGTGGGTTGTGGATTTGCTACAGCATGATAGAGGGTCATCTGAGGAATGTCTGTATGAAATATCAAGGCGTTCCATCAAAGGAAACAGTTGTTATCAGACATTTACCCCAACGTTAAGTTTATGAATGTGTCAAGTTTGTGACCTTGACCTTGGGGTAAGGGGTAGGCGGTGGGTCATGGATTTGCTACAGCATGATACAGTACTCAGCACGATAGAGTATCATCAGATGAACGCGTGTATAAAATATCAAGGCGTTCCATGAAAGGAAACAGATGTTATAAGACATTTACCCCAACGTTAAGTTTATGAATGTGATAAGTTTGTGACCTTGAGGTAAGGGATGGCCGCTGGGTCATGGATTTGCTATAGCACGATAGAGTATCATCAGATGAATGCATGTATGAAATATCAAGGCGTTCCATGAAAAGAAACAGATGTTATAAAACATTTACCCCAACATTAAGTTTATGAATTTCCTAAGTTTGTGACCTTAACCTTGGGGTCATGGATTTGCTACAGCATGATACAGGGTCATCTGTGGAATGCATGTATGAAATAACAAGGTGTTCCATGAAAGGAAACAAAAGTTATTATAAGACATTTATGATTTACCCCAATGTTAAGTTTATGAATGTGCCAAGTTTGTGACCTTGACCTTGGGGTAAGGGCTGAGTGGTGGGTCATGGATTTGCTACAGCATGATAGAGGGTCATCTGAGGAATGCATGTATGAAATATCAAGGTGTTCCATGAAAGGAAGCAGAAGTTATAAGACATTTACAAAACGTTAAGTTTATGAATGTGCCAAGTTTGTGACCTTGACCTTGGGGTAAGGGCTTGGTGGTGGGTCATGGATTTTCTATACCATGATAGAGGGTCATCTGAGGAATGCATGTATGAAATAACAAGGTGTTCCATGAAAGGAAACATAAGTTAGTATAAGACATTTACACAACGTTAAGTTTATGAATGTGCCAAGTTTGTGACCTTGACCTTGGGTTAAGGGCTGGGTGGTGGGTCATGGATTTGCTACAGCATGATAGAGGGTCATCTGAGGAATGCATGTATGAAATAACAAGGTGTTCCATGAAAGGAAACAGAAGTTATAAGACATTTACCCAACGTCAAGTTTGTGGACGACGCGGACGCCGCCGACGACACCGACGACGCCGGGGGTATGCCATAAGCTCTTATGCACTTCGTGCAGGTGAGCAAAAAATAACTCGTTAGTGGGTAGACAAATGGCTCATATAAGGCATGACAGAAAATGAAAAGTAGTAGTACAGTGTAACCTGCTGCGTGGGCATGTACCTTTAACTTAGCCATTTTTTCTACATTATTTTACCAATTCCCTATCATTTCTACTTTACACTCTACTTTTCTATCTCTGCCTAAATTAGTATACATGTTTAGCACAGCGAGATGAAGAAATAATGCTATAGACTTTCAAATTCTCATTAATGTTTCTTGCCTTGGTGACAGCTTCACATTTCTGCATCTTCGCTGTCTGGCCCATATTCGACGGGCGTATTTTGTGACTTGCGGCACTCTTGTTATGTTTTATTATTGTCGATAAATGTGTTTTCAGTGTGTATAAGAAATCTTACGAGTACAAGTCACTTTTTCAAAAATACTTGCCCTGAAAATTATATTTTCCAGGACAAGTCAGGGCAAGTCACTTTGTTCAAGTCACTTGTCCGGGACAAGTGGCTAAAAAATCAATTTGTACAGCCCTGATAGTCAAGGATACAGAGTGCGAGCATTATAAATGGCAGCCTAAAGGGAGATAAGTCATCTGAATTTTTTGATAATCAAAAGCCGTGATAAACCTGTGTATCGTATACAAATTTGAAAATGGGGAAATGCACAGAAACCACATAAAACTGGTTTTCTGGCAAACGTGGCGAAAAAAACATAATGTCACATGCAAACTCGGAACAAACATGCAGATGCTACTGTAAACTTACCATCTACTAATATCTCCATATGCATTATCACGTTGATTCCGACGATCTGGGAAAGGTACAGGTCAGGGACATAATCTGTCTCACAGTGATCAAACCAGCATGGAATCTCATTTAGCTGCAAATCTGAGATCCTCATCTACAAAGAAAGTTAATCGGGAAACTGTCAATAATATTATAGAACAAGAGCTGTAGGAGAACAGCATAGCTCGACTACGAGGGTTGTCGATGTACACATAGCTTGACAAAGAAGGTGGCTGCGGCCTGCATAAAAACCTTAACCAAGGTTGACTAAAAACATTAACCAAGGGATTATTGAATTACGTCACTAGGAGATAAAGTTTTCCAAGTATGGTTGCTGTAGGCCCAGGAGTATTCCATATACAATCTTGACTAAAAACCGTAACCAAGGGGAGATAACTAAGTAATCCAAGGATAAAAGTAGGTCAAGGTCAAATATAGGTCAGGGATTATTGATGTACATCATTAGGAGATGAAGTTGTCCAAGTATGGTTGATGTAGGCCCAGAAGTATTCCATATACAAGCTTGACTATAAACATTAACCAAGTAATTGAAGGTTAAATGTAGGTGAAGGTAAAATAAAGGTTAGGGGTTATTGATGTACATCCCCATGTGAAAAAGTTATCCAAGTATGGTGTCTGTATGCACAATAGTATTCCATCTACAAGCTTGACTAAAAACCTTAACCAAGGTTGAGTAACTAGATGGCCGCGGCCTGCATGTCGCGCCTTGTGGCGAGGCATGGACACTAAAAAAAAAGATATAGTATAACGAAAAACTTTAACCAAAAAACTTAAGCAAAATCTTTAACCGGACACACCTACGTACGTACATACGTATGTACGACAAAGTGCCGACTATATCGCGCTTTCCGCAAGCGGGCGCGACAAAAACCTTAACCAAGGGGAATTAAGTAAGTAATTTAAGGTTAAATGTAGGTCAAGGTCAAATATAGGTCAGGGGTTGTTGATGTACATCACTAAGAGATGAAGTTGTCCAAGTATGGTTGGTGTAGGGCCATGAGTATTCCATCTACAAGCTTGACTAAAAACCTTAACCAAAGAGAATTAAGTAAGTAATTCAATAGGAAATGTAGGTGAAGGTCAAATATAGATCGGGGGTTATTGATGTACATCACTATGACAAAAGGTTGTCCAAGTATGGTGTCTGTATGCACAATAGTATTCCATGTACAAGCTTGAGTAAAAAGCTTAACCTAGGTCGAGTAAAAACCTTAACCAAGGGGAATTAACTAAGTAATTCAAGGTTAAAAGTAGGTCAAGGTAAAATATAGGTCAGGGATTATTGATGTACATCACTAGGAGATGAAGTTGTCCAAGTATGGTTGGTGTAGGGCCATGAGTATTCCACCTACAAGCTTGACTAAAAACCTTAACCAAAGAGAATTAAGTAAGTAATTCAAGAGGAAATGTAGGTCAAAGTCAAATATAGATCAGGGGTTATTGATGTACATCACTATGACAAAAGGTTGTCCAAGTATGGTGTCTGTATGCACAATCTTGAGTAAAAAGCTTAACCTAGGTCGAGTAAAAACCTTAACCAAGGGGAATTAACTAAGTAATTCAAGGTTAAATGTAGGTCAAGGTCAACTATAGGTCAGGGGTTGTTGATGTACATCACTAGGAGATGAAGTTGTCCAAGTATGGTTGGTGTAGGGCCAGGAGTATTCCATGTACAAGCTTGACTAAAAACCTTAACCAAGGGGAATTAACTAAGTAATTAAAGAGGAAATGTAGGTCAAGGTCAAATATAGATCAGGGGTTATTGATGTACATCCCTATGAGAAAAGGTTGTCCAAGTATGGTGTCTGTATGCACAATAGTATTCCATGTACAAGCTTGACTAAAAACCTTATTAACCATGGTTGACTAAAAACCAAGTAATTCAAGGCTAAATCTAGGTCAAGGTCAAATATAGGTCAGGGGTTGTTGATGTACAGCACTAGGAGATGAAGTTGTTCAAGTATGGTGGGTGTAGGGCCAGGAGTATTCCATATACAAACTTTACTAAAATCCTTAACCAAGGCGTCGGTGACGCCGACGCCGGGGTGACTATATAAGCTCTCACTATTCTTCGAATAGTCGAGCTAAAAATGGCCGCCAAGGGAAGATAAAACATCAGATTTTTTCAAAATTCATAGGCTTCTTCGTCTTGCTGTGGTAAACATGTATACCAAATTTGGTTACGAGCAGTTAAGTAGAACTTGAGTTATTGCGTTGACAAATGATACAGAGTGCGAAAATTAAAAATGGCAGCCAAGGGGAGATAAGTCATCGGAATTTTTTTTCACAATCAATAGCCTTCTTTGTCTTGCTGTGATAAACATGTATACCGAATTTGGTTACGATTGGTGAAGTAGAACTTGAGTTATTGCGTGGACAAGGATACAGAGTGCGAAAATTAAAAATGGCCGGCAAGGGGGAGATAAGGCATTGGATTTTTTCAAAATCCAGGGCTCACGCTGGCCTTCGCAAATGGCGCCAAATGCGCTAATAAATTGAATGTGGCACAAGAAAACAAAATTTGGTGAAAGTAATGGCGCCGGTAAAAAAATAGCAAAATTGACACAAGTCTGCTTTTCCCAGGACACGGTCTCTGTGTGTGTATGGATAGGTCCAGACTGGGTTTTCGCTTGCCTCTAAGCATGCACATTTCTCTTGGAGAAAATCAATAACCAGTCCACCTGTGTGTAATTTTGACAGAAACATGTGAAGTTTTAAGTGGTGGTCAATTACTCTGTATAAACTTTATTGGGAACAGATTTGTTATACATCATTAACAGGCGTGCGCCATAAACTGGTCAAGGGATTCTTTACAAAGTTAATTATCATGGTTTATCAACAAGAGGCACCTCCTGTTGTGGTCTAGGAAGTGAAATTCGCCTGGTAAACAGGGAAATATCCACAGTTGTATTCACTTGAAACAGCTGATGCGTACTTGAGATCAGCCTCTTTGATACTTTTTTTCAAAATTGCATGGAACCTAGTGTATACAAGTTATATTTTAACCCTTAGAATGAGGGAACCAAAATTGTTGTCTGCTGTTGTTATATATTTTGTTCTCTGTCAATAAACCATGGCAGCATTTCAGAAACTGAGAAAGTAAAAGTCAGTGGGTTATATGTCCCAGCAACAACTATATGGTCATATAGGGATGGGATCTCGGTTTGTAGTGTCATCCAACCTGGCAGCAATTCAATGGAAATAATTCTAAAGTGCTCTGAGAGCATGTTTTTGATGAAGAAAAGGGAAAACAAAATAATAATCAGCAGACGACAACATTTCATTCAGCATTGTAATGGTTAAAGGCCCTGGGTGGATGGACTGTGAGCAAAACAGTTAGTGAAAGATCATTTTACGGTAGATTTGTATTTCGGAACATATATGTATATGACCTGAAAAAAATAAAGCAATAATAAAAAAAATATTATTGAAAAAAATAACTTGTTGCAAAGCCAGTTTTGCTAAATACATGTATAGCATTCCTATTTCCTGCGCATGACCTCGCGATTGTGGTCACATGACTGAACACTACATCATCGGCTACGCCAGCGATAACATTCAGTTGTCGTATTGTTAAATTCAGTTAGTTTTGCTTATCATGCACAATTGTTGTACATGTATTACAGTGTTTGTGGTGATTATGTAGAAGTGTGCAATGCTGAAATATCTTGTAATGTGTCTTATCTGCAGCAAAATGGTAGTCGGTGGCAACTGTAAATCGGTGAAAGGAATTACATCACTACTAGTGAGATTTTCCAGATAGATTGCAATGGAATGGAATTTTCTGGATTTGCTATCCATGACGTTGAAAGTGGACATGCAGATGCGATAATTAGCCGAAAAACATATATTTATGAACAAGGACAAGTTGCGATCACAGGTTGAACTGACGGACAGAGGTCTATAAATACATTAAATATACCTAAAAGCATTAATAAGTGAAAAATAAGCTAAACAAATTCTTTACTCTCTCCTATATTTTGACTTATTAATGCTTTTAGGTATATTTAATGTATTTATAGACCTCGGTCCGTTACTTCAATCTGTGGTTGCGATGGTATTCATTGATGTATCTCAACTGTTTTTGTGAAATGCATCTTCGGAGGTACCATCTGAGACACAATCACATTAAGTCTCTCAAAACGGTCTCTGAAGAACTAAGATGGTGAAATATTTGATTTTGAAGCTGGCTTAAAATTTGGCTCCAACTTCACTGAAATGGCTCCAATTTTTTTTATTTGGCGAAAGTGTTGGCGCAAAGAAAAAAAAAGCCAGTGTGAGCCCTGAAAATCAATAAGCTTCTTCCTCCTGCTGTGGTAAACATGTATACCAAATTTGGTTACGAGCAGTGAAGTAGCACTTGAGTTAATTCGTGGACAAGGATACAGAGTGCGAAAAATAAAAATGGCCGCCAAGGGAAGATAAGTCATTGGAAATTTTTGAAAATCAATAGGCTTCTTCGTCTTGCCGTGATAAAAATGTATACCAAATTTAGTTACGAGCGGTGAAGTACAACTTGAGTTATTGCGACAGAGTGCGAAAAATAAACAAGAGGGCCATGATGACTCCATGAACACCAGAGGAGAATGTGACATTGAGTTCATTAAAAAAATTGTGCTATTTTTAGATGGCAGTCATCTTGGATTAAGCGATGACTCATTTTACCAAATCTGAAAATGCTTCACCCAAGATCTTAACTTACTATGAAGTTTGGCCAGCATTGGCCATGTGGTTCCTGAGAAAAAGACGTTCAAAATATTGAATAAATGGACCTTTTGGCGGCCATCATGGATAACATAATCATCCGATTCCGACAAATATTGCACCAGAGCAATCGCCTCATCGATACCTTCAATTTGATATACGACATGAGCATATTCGGTCAAAAATAAAATTTGACCCCACGGGCCATGCCCATTTATGGCCTCGGGGTCACCATTTTAACACAATTGAAAGAGCATTCTACATCGATCATTCTTACCAAGTTTCGTCGAAATCCGGCTGGCGTTTCATGAGAAGATTTTTTAAGAATTTGTGCTATTTTTAGACGGCGGCCATCTTGGATTAGCGACGACCTCCGTTTTAACAAATCTGAAAAGGCTTCACCCATGGACCATAACTGTGAAGTTTGGCCTCCATGGGCCAAGCGGTTTGTGTGAAGAATTTTGAAATCTCTAATAAAAGAACCTTTTGACCTTTCGGCGGCCATCTTGGATGACATGACCATCCAATTTCGACTAAAAATGTACCAGAGCGATCGCCTCTTTGATACCTTCGATTTGATATAGACATGACCATATTCGGTCAAAAATAAAATTTGCCCTCACGGGCCACGCCCATTTTTGACCCCGGGGTCACCATTTTAACAACTTTGAAAGAGCATTGTACATCGATCATGCCTAACAAGTTTCGTCGAAATCCGGTTAGCGATTCATGAGAAGATTTTTTAAGAATTTGTGCTATTTTTAGACGGCGGCCATCTTGGATTAGCGATGACCTCCATTTTAACAAATCTGAAAAGGCTTCACCCAAGGACCATAACTTTTAAGTTTGGCTACCATGGGCCAAGCGGTTCGTGTGAAGAAGAATTTTGAAATCGCTGATAAAAGAACGACCTTTTGACCTTTCGGCGGCCATCTTGGATGACATGACCATCCAATTTCGACCAAAAATGTACCAGAGCGATCGCCTCTTTGATACCTTCGATTTGATATAGACATGACCATATTCGGTCAAAAATAAAATTTGACCCCACGGCCACGCCCATTTTTTTTTTTGACCCCACCCCCGGGGTCACCATTTTAATAACAACTTTGAAAGAGCATTTGTACATCGATCATGCCTAACAAGTTTCGTCGAAATCCGGCTAGCGGGTTCATGAGAATAAGAGATTTTTTTTTAATAAGAACTGTGCTATTTTTACACGGCGGCCATCTTGGATTAGCGATGACCTCCATTTTAACAAATCTGAAAAGGGCTTCACCCAACAAGGACCATAACTTTTGAAGTTTGGCTACCATGGGCCAAGCGGTTCATGTGAAGAAAAAATTTTGAAATCTCTAATAAAAGAACGACCTTTTGACCTTTCGGTGGCCATCTTGGATGACATGACCATCCAATTTTAATTTCGACCAAAAATGTACCAGAGCGATCGCCTCTTTGATACCTTCGATTTGATATGACATACCATATTCGTTCATGACACGGGCCACGCCATGACCCCGGGGTCTCACCATTTTAACAACTTTGAAAGAGCATTGTACATCGATCATGCCTAACAAGTTTCGTCGAAATCCGGCTAGCGGTTCATGAGAAGAAGATTTTTTAAGAACTTGTGCTATTTTTAGACGGCGGCCATCTTGGATTAGCGATGACCTCCATTTTAACAAATCTGAAAAGGCTTCACCCAAGGACCATAACTTTTAAGTTTGGCTACCATGGGCCAAGCGGTTCGTGTGAAGAAGAATTTTGAAATCGCTGATAAAAGAACGAACTTTTGACCTTTCGGCGGCCATCTTGGATGACATGACATTCCAATTTCGACCAAAAATGTACCAGAGTGATTGCCTCTTTGATACCTTCGTTTGATATAGACATGACCATATTCGGTCAAAAATAAAATTTAACCCCACGGGCCACGTCCATTTTTGACCCCGGGGTCACCATTTTAACAACTTTGAAAGAGCATTGTACATCGATCATGCCTAACAAGTTTCGTCGAAATCCGGCTAGCGGTTCATGAGAAGAAGATTTTTTAAGAACCTGTGCTATTTTTAGACGGCCGCCATCTTGGATTAGCGATGACCTCCATTTTAACAAATCTGAAAAGGCTTCACCCAAGGACCATAACTTTTAAGTTTGGCTACCATGGGCCAAGCCGTTCATGTGAAGAAGAATTTTGAAATCTCTGATAAAAGAACGACCTTTTGACCTTTCGGCGGCCATCTTGGATGACATAACCATCCAATTTCGACAATAAATGTATGCTCCTTGATACCTTCGATTTGATATATAACATGACGATATTCGGTCAAAAATCAAATTTGACCCCAATTTAGACGGCGGCCATCTTGGATTAGCGATGACCTCAATTTTAACAAATCTGAAAAGGCTTCACCCATGGACCATAACTTTTAAGTTTGGCTACCATGGGTCAAGCGGTTCATGTGAAGAAGAACTTTGAAATCTCTAATAAAAGAACGACCTTTTGACATTTCGGCGGCCATCTTGGATGACATAAATATCCGATTTCGACACAAAATGCACCACAGTGATCGCCTCATTGATACCTTCGATTTGATATATGACATGACCATATTCGGTCAAAAATAAAATTTGACCCCAATTTAACCCCACGGGCCACGCCCATTTTTGACTCTGGGGTCACCATTTTAACAACTTTGAAAGAGCATTGTGCATCGATCATTCTTACCAAGTTTTGTCGAAATCTGCAAGGCGGTTCTTAAGAAGAAGATTTTTGAAGAATTTGTGCTATTTTTAGACGGCGGCCATCTTGGATTACGTAATGACGTCATTTTAACAATTTTGTAATCCCCCTACCTAAGGACCATGACCATGAAGTTTGGTGACTATGGGCCCAATGGTTACCGAGGAGAAGACGTTTGAAAATGTTCACGGACGACGGACGACGACGACGGACGAAGGACGACCGACACATTGCGGTAACAATAGCTCACATGAGCTTCGCTCAGGTGAGCTAAAAATGGCCGCCAAGGGGAGATAAGTCATCAGAAATTGTTGAACATCAATAGACTTCTTCGTCTTGCCATGATAAAAATGTATACCAAATTTGGTTACAATCAGCAGAACTCTAGTTATTGTGTGAACAAGCTGTGCCCGCCCGCCTGCCTGCCCGTCCGCCCGCCCGCCTGTACAAGATGAATACATTTTTCAAACGGGCGTATAAAAACTGGAAGTAGTGATATTTCACCATGAAATTTGCAGTTTTGGCGTGTGCGCATATTAATATAGAAACTAGAAGTAATGATTTCACAGCAAATCGTTTGAATTGAAAATTTTGTTCCACTGTACCAAACTTACTTCATCTGTGTACAGTTGGACCTAGATTACAGTTGGACAGTTGGACAGTTGGACCTAGATTACAGTTTGAGCTAGATTACAGTTGGACAGGTGGACCTAGATTACAGTTGGACCTAGATTACAGTTGTACCTAGATTACAGTTTACAGCTGGACCTAGATTACAGTTGGACAAAGATTACAGTTGGACAGTTGTACAGTTGGACCTAGATTACGAGATTACAGTTGGACCTAGATTACAGTTGGACCTAGATTACAGTTGGACAAAGATTACAGTTGGACAGTTGTACAGTTGGACCTAGATTACGAGATTACAGTTGGACCTAGATTACAGTTGGACAGGTGGACCTAGATTACAGTGATTACAGTTGGACATAGTTTACAGTTGGACATATTTTACATTGGCACCATGGGGGTCCCCATGGTGTCCAGTTTAGAAAGGTTCCAGTAAAAAAAGTTTAACCAAAAACTTTAAGCAAAAAGTTCAAAGTAATTAGACCTTGACATTGGGCACAGGGGCCGCACGGTAGGGGGGTAGAATGAAAATATAGATGATGATAAACACCCATGTGAAGTTGCAAGGTAATGGGCAAAGCAGTTGCAGAGATGTAGTATAACAAAAAACTTTAACCAAAAAACTTAACCAAAAAACTTAAACAAAAACTTTAACCGGACACACGAAAAAGTTTAAGCAAAAAAGTTTAAGCAGAAAGTTTAACCAAAAAGTTCAAAGTAATTAGACCTTGACATTGGGCACAGGCGCCGCATGGTAGGGGGGTAGAATGAAAATATAGATGATGATAAACACCCATGTGAAGTTTCAAGGTATTGGGCAAAGCAGTTGCCGAGACATAGTACATGTACATATATAACGAAAAACTTTAACCAACAAACTTAACCAAAAAACTTAACCAAAACCTTTAACCAAAACACTTAACCAAAAAACTTAACCAAAAACTTTAACCAAAAACTTTAACCAAAAAACTTAACCAAAAACTTTAACCAAAAAACTTAACCAAAAAATTAAACAAAAACTTTAACCGGACACACGTACGTACGTACGGACACGTACGTACGTACATACGCCAAAGTGCCGACTATATCGAGCTTTCTGCAAGCGGGCGCGACAAAAACGAACGGAGGGTTGTATTTTTCAATCAAAAGTAAATTGGATGGAAGGAAGGGGAAAAATACAACATTCTTTGCAGAATTGGAAAAACGAAAATTCAAAAGAAAAATTATATCAGAATTAAATGTAAATGGATAAAAGAATTCTACAAATTATTTTGGAACGACATCAAAACATACCTAGTTAAGTCTCTAAATTATTCACTCGAAATTGGTGAATTAACCAACCTACAAAAACAAAGCATAATACATTTATTTCCCACAAAAGGTAAAGACAGTACCAATCTCGCAAATTGGAGGCCAATAAGTTAACACAACATTGATTATAAAATCGCCACAAAGGCTATTGCTAATCGAATAAAGGGTGTATTAAACAAGTTAATAGATTCCTCTCAAACGGGATTTATTAAAGGCAGATATATCATAGAAAACATAAGATTATTATTTGAAACTATTGACTAGGTTAATATTCCAGTGTTGGTATTTTATGAAAGTTTTAAGATTCTTAAATTTTGGTCCCAGTATAATACAAGAATTGCGCCACGGAAGCGGTATCGCGCCTGCCGAGGCATTTGACCGTGAACATTACAAGTCAATAAATGAGCTTGACCTTGAGAATTTGGATGTGGGGGTGTGCGTAATGAAGCATCATCCCTAGACAAAGATTGATGTGAAATATTATTCAAAGTGTGGCAAGGGGTTAAAGAGATATTGTGAAAAAACAATAAGTTTAACACATTTCTGTTACAAAACCGGTGAACATTACAAGTCAATAAATGACCTTGAGAATTCGGATGTTCATTACGCATCATCCCTAGACAAACATTGATGTGAAATTTTATCAAAGTGTGGCAAGGGGTTCAAGAGATATTGTGAAAAAACAATAAGTTTAACGCATTTCTGTTACAAAACCGGTGAACATTACAAGTAAATAAATGACCTTGACTTTGAGAATTTGGATGTGGGGGTGTGCGTAATGAAGCATCATTCCTAGACAAACATTTGTGTGAAATATTATCAAAGTGTGGCAAGGGGTTAAAGAGATATTGTGAAAAAACAATAAGTTTAACACATTTCTGTTACAAAACCGGTGAACATTACAAGTGAATAAATGACCTTGACCTTGAGAATTTGGATGTGGGGGTGTGCGTAATGAAGCATCATCCCTAGACAAACATTGGTGTGAAATATTATCAAAGTCTGGCAAGTGGTTAAAGAGATATTGTGAAAAAACAATAACTTTAACGCATTTCTGTTACAAAACCGGTGAACATTACAAGTAAATAAATGACCTTGACCTTCAGAATTTGGATGTGGGGGTGTGCATAATGAAGCATCATCCCTAGACAAACATTGATGTGAAATATTAAAAAGTCTGGCAAGGGGTTAAAGAGCTATTGTGAAAAAACAATAACTTTTAACGCATTTGCCTTACAAAAAAACCGGACGACGACGCGGACGACGGAAAAAGCGCCGACTATAGTCGCGCCTCTGCTAAAGCAAAAATAAAATTTGACCCCAAGTTGACTCTACGGGTCACGCCCATTTTTGACCCCGGGGTCACCATTTTAACAACTTTGAAAGAGCATTGTACATCGATCATTCCTACTAAGTTTCGTCAAAAGCCGGCCAGCGGTTCATGAGAAGAAGATTTTTTAAGAATTTATGCTATTTTTAGATGGCGGCCAACTTGGATTAGCGATGACCTCCATTTTAACAAATCTGAAAAGGCTTCACCCATGGACCATAACATTTAAGTTTGGCTACCATGGGCCAAGCGGTTCATGTGAAGAAGAATTTTGAAATCTAATAAAAGAACGACCTTTTGACATTTCGGCGGCCATCTTGGATGACATAACCATCCAATTTCGACAAAAAATGCACCAGAGTGATCGCCTCATTGATATATTCGATTTGATATATGACATGACCATACTCGGTCAAAAATCAAATTTGACCCCACGGGCCACGCCCATTTTTGACCCAGGGGTCACCATTTTAACAACTTTGAAAGAGCACTGTACATCAATCATTCCTACCAAGTTTTGTCGAAATCCGGTTGGCGGTTCTTGAGAAAAAGATTTTTGAAGAATTTGTGCTATTTTTAGACGGCGGCCATCTTGGATTACGTAATGACGTCATTTTAACAATTTTGTAATCCCCCTACCTAAGGACCATGACCATGAAGTTTGGTGACTATAGACCCAATGGTTACCGAGGAGAAGACGTTTTAAAATGTTCACGGAGGACGACGACGGACGACGACGGACACATTGCGGTAACAATAGCTCACATGAGCTTCGCTCAGGTGAGCTAAAAACACAATGTTTGCAGACGATGCCACTTTTTGCTTAGATGGGTCAAAAGAATTGTTAGAAACCTTAATTTCCACCATTGATAATTTTGGACATAGTTCAGGCTTGCGATAAAGCTATTCAAAATCAGGGTTGGCAATTTCCCGGGAAATAAGAGTATTTCCCAGAACGGCTGGAAATACCGGGAAATACTGGGAAATACCGGGAAATACTGGGAAAGGGAAATACTGGGAAATACCGGGAAATACTGGGAAATACCGGGAAATATGAATCTTGGTGGTCTTTTTCATTCCAAAATGTCAAGATGAGTCTCTATATTCCCCTGTAGACTGATAAGCCTATAAGTAAAACATTCTGCAATAAAAAAAGAAATAATAAGTTTATTTAGAGAAAAAAACATCATTATTTTCTAGACAATTTTCTTCCCTATATACAAGTCTATGTAGTATTTGCCAAATGTCTATTTTATTGTATATGAGAACACCCCTCATTACTATAGTAACCTGCCACTAATAAAAGCTGCTTTTGGAATTTTGAGAAAATCCCTGTTGATAACAGGGATAATCCATGTACAGTGTAAGTGTAATTGTTTTACAACTTGACATGACCATATACAGACCACCTGGGTTCTTATTATACAGTATGACACAAAAGGTGTGAGAGAAGGCTGACAATTAACAGCCTGTTGTCGTAGTCTGATATGGTTTATTAAAGTATATTAAAGTCATCAATGTACATGCAAATAAGTAGACATTAGTAGGCTTTTGGCTAATTGTAACGATTTTAGGTACTGTATCTCATACGTACCATCGTGGCCCATAGTCTTCACGTTAAATAAATGTCATAATAATAATGCAAATAAGTAATACAAATGCAAAGCATAAAACAACAGTACATTGTCAGTCGTATAAGACTTGTAAGAGACTATGTGTATGCACATCATGCATGCTAAGATAATTTATTCTCATTTCTTGATACTGAATATTAGTGTGGGAGAAGGTTGACAATTAACAGTCTGATCATGATGACGTTATCCTTGTGAATTGTATTTAGCAGACACTCAGATGCTTCTTAAAAATGAAAAAGTAATTTACAAAAAAATAATACAACCAAAATATAAATGTCATGGTTGCCAAATATTCCACCTGATGAATACCCCTAGTTGGGAATGAAACAGATCTATACATTGTAATTAACCCCTATATCTAATTATTAAGTTGTTGATTGTTTAATTAACTATTACTGAGCTTAAAACTTAAAAATTTAAATTACTTTAATTATCAAATAATAACATCAAAATTCATATTTCCCGGTATTTCCCGGTATTTCCCACTTTGGGGAGTATTTCCCGGGACGAGAAATACCGGTATTTCCCGCCGGGAATTCCCGCCCCCGGTATTTCCCGACCAACCCTGTTCAAAATCGATACTGACAGGTTCATTAAACAACACTTCAATCGCTTACTGTGAAGGCAAACATTTTTCATTATCTGCCGATGTAGCAAACACTAGGTATAAACTTTTGTAATGACAAAAATAGAATACATAATATACACTTATTGCCAAAATTAAATTAATTTAAACAATGTTTAGACAGATGAAGTTACTATGAAGTTTGGGCAGCATCGGCCATGTGGTTCCTGAGAAAAAGACGTTCAAAATCTCGAATAAATGGACCTTTTGGCGGCCATCATGGATGACATAATCATCCGATTCGGACAAATATTGCACCAGAGCAATCGCCTCATCGATACCTTCAATTTGATATATGACATGAGCATATTCGGTCAAAAATAAAATTTGACCCCAATTTGACCCCAACGGGCCACGCCCATTTTTGACCTCGGGATCACCATTCTAACAACTTTGAAAGAGCATTGTACATCAATCATTCCTACGGATAAGAAATCAGGGTGCGAAGAAACAAAGGCATATAACTCCAAAATTATTGAGGCAAGAGTTGTCATTCTTGTGAGCGACACACGTTTGGGTCAAAGTCTATGCATATGTGAAGGTTCTTCCGAGGTATGCTCTGGACAAGAAATCAGTGCACAAACAAGAGTGCCGCAAGTCATAAAATACGCCCGTCGAATATGGGCCAGACAGCGAAGATGTAGAAATGTGAAGCTGTCACCAAGGCAAGAAACAATGAGAATTTGAAAGTCTACAGCATTATTTCTTCATCTCGTTGTGCTAAATATGTATACTAATTTAGGCAGAGATAGAAAAGTAGAGTGTGAAGTAGAAATGATAGGGAATTGGATACAATAATGTAGAAAAAATGGCTAAGTTAAAAAGGTGATATTTTTGTTAAAAAATATGTTTTCGGCATAAAAACACCAAGGTGCACATCTTCAATATGTGCAGAAGACCTGTGTATAGTTTCAGAACGATCAATTGAACGGTTTCGGAGGAGTTATGTACACAAACTCTGTACCCTATATAGAATTGTATAGAACAAGAGCTGCAGGAGAACAGCATAGAGTTATAAAGGTGATATTTAAGTTAAAAAGCTGATATTTTTGTTAAAAAATAATTTTTTCGACATAAAAACATGAAGGTGCACATCTTCAATATGTGTAGAAGACGTGTGTATAGTTTCAGAACGATCGACTGAACGGTTTCGGAGGAGTTGTGTACACAAACTCTGTACCGTATATAGAATTGTATAGAAAAATGTAGAAAAAATGGCTAAGTTAAAAAGGTGATATTTTTGCTAAAAAATATTTTTTCGGCATAAAAGCACCAAGGTGCACATCTTCAATATGTGTAGAAGACGTGTGCATAGTTTCAGATCGATTGAACGGTTTCGTTGGAGTTGTGTACACAATATGTGTAGAAGACGTGTGCATAGTTTCAGATCGATTGAACGGTTTCGGTGGAGTTGTGTACACAAACTCTGTACCGTATATAGAACTGTATAGAACAAGAGCTGTAGGAGAACAGCATAGCTCGACTACGAGGGTTGTCGATGTACACATAGCTTGACAAAGAAGGTGGCTGCGGCCTGCATAAAAACCTTAACCAAGGTTGACTAAAAACATTAACCAAGGGATTATTGATGTACGTCACTAGGAGATAAAGTTTTCCAAGTATGGTTGCTGTAGGCCCAGGAGTATTCCATATACAAGCTTTCCGCTTTCCGCAAGCGGTCGCGAAAAAAACTTTAACCAAAAACTTCAAAGTAATTTGACCTTGACATTGGGTACAGGGGCCGCACGGGAGGGGGGTAGAATGAAAATATAGTTGATGGTAAACACCCATGTGAAGTTTCAAGGTAATGGGCAAAGCAGTTGCAGAGATATAGTATAACGAAAAAAATTAACCAAAAAACTTAACCAAAAACTTTAACCAAAAAACTTAACCAAAAAACTTAACCAAAAACTTTTAACCAAAAAACTTAACCAAAAACTTTAACGAAAGAACTTAACCAAAAACTTCAAAGTAATTTGACCTTGACATTGGGCACAGGGGCCGCACGGGATGGGGGTAGAATGAAAATATAGATGATGATAAACACCCATATGAAGTTTCAAGGTAATGGTCAAAGCAGTTGCAGAGATATAGTATAACGAAAAACTTTAACCCAAAAACTTAACCCAAAAACTTAACCCAAAAAACTTAACCAAAAACTTCAAAGTAATCTGACCTTGACATTGGGCACAGGGGCCGCACGGGAGGGGGGTAGAATTAAAATATAGACGATGATAAACACCCATGTGAAGTTTCAAGGTAATGGGCAAAGCAGTTGCAGAGATATAGTATAACGAAAAACTTTCACCAAAAACTTTACCCAAAAAACTTAAGCAAAAACTTTAACCAAAGAACTTAACCAAAAACTTTAACCAAAAAACTTAACCAAACAACTTAAGCAAAAACTTTAACCGGACACACGTACGTACGTACGTACGTACGTACGTACGTACGTACGCCAAAGTGCCGACTATATCGCGCTTTCCGCAAGCGGGCGCGACAAAAACCTTAACCAAGGGGAATTAAGTAAGTAATTTAAGGTTAAATGTAGGTCAAGGTCAAATATAGGTCAGGGGTTGTTGATGTACATCACTAGGAGATGAAGTTGTCCAAGTATGGTTGGTGTAGGGCCATGAGTATTCCATCTACAAGCTAGACTAAAAACCTTAACCAAAGAGAATTAAGTAAGTAATTCAAGAGGAAATGTAGGTCAAGGTCAAATATAGATCAGGGGTTATTGATGTACATCACTATGACAAAAGGTTGTCCAAGTATGGTGTCTGTATGCACAATAGTATTCCATGTGCAAGCTTGAGTAAAAAGCTTAACCAAGGTCGAGTAAAAAACTTAACCAAGGGGAATTAACTAAGTAATTCAAGGTTAAATATAGGTCAAGGTCAAATATAGGTCAGGGGTTGTTGATGTACATCACTAGGAGATGAAGTTGTCCAAGTATGGTTGGTGTAGGGCCAGGAGTATTCCATATACAAGCTTGACTAAAAACCTTACCCAAGGGGAAATAACTAAGTAATTTAAGGTTAAAAGTAGGTCAAGGTCAAATATATGTCAGGGATTATTGATGTACATCACTAGGAGATGAAGTTGTCCAAGTATGGTTGGTGTAGGGCCATGAGTATTCCATCTACAAGCTTGACTAAAAACCTTAACCAAAGAGAATTAAGTAAGTAATTCAAGAGGAAATGTAGGTCAAGGTCAAATATAGATCAGGGGTTATTGATGTACATCACTATGACAAAAGGTTGTCCAAGTATGGTGTCTGTATGCACAATAGTATTCCATGTACAAGCTTGAGTAAAAAGCTTAACCAAGGTCGAGTAAAACCTTAACCAAGGGGATAATTAAGTAATTCAAGTATGTTGTAGGTCAAGGTATATAGGTCAGTGTTGTTATGTACATCACTGGGAGATGAAGTTGTCCAAGTATGGTTGGTGTAGGGCCAGGAGTATTCCATCTACAAGCTTGACTAAAAACGTTAACCAAGGGGAATTAAGTAAGTAATTCAAGAGGAAATAGTAGTGAAGGTCAAATATAGATCAGTTGTTGATGTACATCACTAGGAGATGAATGTTATCCAAGTTATGATGGGGTGTAGGGCAGTTAGTATTCCATATAGAAGGGGTTGACTCTATAACCTAACCAAAATGAATTAAAGTAAGTAATTGAAGAGGAAAATGTAGGTCAAGGTCAAATATAGATCAGGGGTTATTGATGTACATACCTATGAGAAAAGGTTGTCGAAGTATGGTGTCTGGATGCACAATAGTATTCAATGTACAAGCTTGAAAAAAAAATTAACCTTAACCAAGGTTGACTAAAACCTTAACCCCTTAACCAAGGGGAATTAAGTAAGTAATTCAAGAGGAAATGTAGGTCAAGGTCAAATATAGATGAGGGGTTATTGATGTGCATCACTAGGAGATGAAGTTGTCCAAGTATGGTGGGTGTAGGGCCAGTAGTATTGCATATACAAGCTTGACTAAAAACCTTAACCAAGGTTGACTAAAAACCTTAACCAAGGTTGACTAAAAACCTTAACCAAGGTGAATTAACCAAGTAATTCAAGAGGAAATGTAGGTCAAGGTCAAATATAGATCAGGGGTTATTGATGTACATCACTAGGAGATGGAAGTTGTCCAAGTATGGTGGGTGTAGGGCCAGTAGTATTCCATATACAAGCTTGACTAAAAACCTTAACCAAGGCGTGACGGTGACGCCGACGCCGACGCCGGGGTGACAACATAAGCTCTACATATTCTTCGAATAGTCGAGCTAAAAATGAAGAAAAAATGGATAAGTTAAAAAGGTGATATTTTTGTTAAAAAATATTTTTTCGGCATAAAAACACCAAGGTCAAGGTGCACATCTTCAATATGTGTAGAAGACGTGTGTATAGTTTCAGATCGATCGACTGAAAGGTTTCGGAGGAGTTGTGTACACGAACTACGTGCTTTTTCTTCAGCCGCCCGCCTGCCCGTCGTGCGGTAAAACATAATATGTACCATTTTTTAAAAACGATCGTATAAAAATGGGAGATAACTAAAACAATAGTAGGACAAGAGTTGTCAATCTTATGCACGACCCACCGTTGGATCGTGGTATCTGCATGTGGGTCGTGGTCTATGCATGTGTGAAGTTTAATGATCATATTCCAAAGGATATTCGAGTAATGCTCCGGACACAAACAGTGTGCGAAAACAAAGGGAGATAACTTGAAAATTAGTGAGGCAAGAGGTAGCATTCTTTCAACACACCTTTGTGTTGTGACCTATGTATTTGTGAAGGTTCAAGAAAATATATTCAAGTTATGCTCTGCACAAAAAATCAGTGCGCAAAAAAAACAACACTATGGGAGATAACAAGAATGAGGACAAGAAAGCCTCAAACGTCATGCATTCCATCACTGTGGTGGCTGGATCACAACCATGCACATTAAATAATGGAATGAAATCGTGCTTAACGGCCCACCAACACAAAAGAGTATCATTTAAGGCCAATATACGGTAAATAAATTTTAGGAGGATAGAGGAACGCCCAGTTATTTGACCTTGACCTGGGGCAAGGGGGAGCATAATGGGGTGGGAAACGAAAATATAGATGAAGTACATGAAGTGTTAAGAGAATACAGTAAAGAAGCTATAAACAAATGGGAGAAATGGGCAAGGGGACCATGCCTGCGGCGGGGAATGAAAATATGAATGATGGGAAACATACACATAATGTTTGAAGCCAATCGTACATAAAGTAAAGAAGTTATAGAATACGATGGCTAAATGATATCTCATCATATAACAAGAGTGCCGCAAGTCATAAAATACGCCCGTCGAATATGGGCCAGACAGCGAAGATGCAGAAATGTGAAGCTGTAACCAAGGCAAGAAACATTAATGACAATTTGAAAGTCTATATAGCATTATTTCTTCATCTCGTTGTGCTAAATATGTATACTAATTTAGGCAGAGATAGAAAAGTAGAGTGTAAAGTAGAAATGATATGGCTAAGTTAAAAAGGTGATATTTTTGTTAAAAAATATGTTTTCGGCATAAAAACACCAAGGTGCACATCTTCAATATGTGTAGAAGATGTGTGTATAGTTTCAGAACGATCGACTCAACGGTTTCGGAGGAGTTGTGTACACAAACTCTGTACCCTATATAGAATTAATTGTATAGAAAAATGTAGAAAAAATGGCCAAGTTAAAAAGGTGATATTTTTGTTAAAAAATATTTTTTCGGCATAAAAGCACCAAGGTGCACATCTTCAATATGTGTAAAAGACGTGTGCATAGTTTCAGATCGATCGATTGAACGGTTTCAGTGGAGTTGTGTACACAAACTCTGTACCGTATATAGAACTGTATAGACAAATGAAGAAAAAATGGCTAAGTTAAAAAGGTGATATTTTTGTTAAAAAATATTTTTTCGGCATAAAAGCACCAAGGTGCACATCTTCAATATGTGTAGAAGACGTGTGCATAGTTTCAGAACGATCGACTGAAAGGTTTCGGAGGAGTTGTGTACACAAACTCTGTACCGTATATAGAATTGTATAGAAAAATGGCTAAGTTAAAAAGGTAATGTTAAAAATATTTTTCGGCATAAAAACAGGTGCACATCTTCAATATGTGTAGAAGACGTGTGTAAGTTTCAGACGATCGACTGAACGGTTTCGGAGGAATTGTATACACAAACTCTGTACCGTATATAGAATTGTATAGAAAAATGTAGAAAAATGGCTAAGTTAAAAAGGTGATATTTTTGTTAAAACATATTTTTTCGGCATAAAAACACCAAGGTGTACATCTTCAATATGTGTAGAAGACGTGTGTATAGTTTCAGAACGATCGACAGAATGGTTTCGGAGGAGTTGTGTACACAAACTCTGTACCGTATATAGAATTGTATAGAAAAATGTAGAAAAAATGGCTAAGTTAAAAAGGTGATATTTTTGTTAAAAAATATTCTTTCGACATAAAAACAGCAAGTGCACATCTTCAATATGTGTAGAAGACGTGTGTATAGTTTCAGAACGATCGACTGAACGGTTTCGGAGGAGTTGTGTACACGAACTATGCGCTTTTTCTTCAGCCGCCCGCCCTGAAGGTTGCCCGCCCGCCGTGCGGTAAAACATAATACGTACCGTTTTTTTTAATAAAAACGGTCGTATAATGATACTAGTTTTGATGCCGCGTGACTATTACTTTTCATTACGCTAAAATAGAAGATTAATGGAACAATAGTTTTGTATATAGATAGGAGACATAGAATCCGCGCGTCCGCTCAGATGTGACGTATAATTATGCAATAGTTGCCTCGCAACGGGGGTTCCCAGGTTACCAACTTGTTGCGCGGGAGAGATGACTGTGATTACATATCCTTGGTTACGTTGAATGAATATCATTTTAAATTAGTTTGTCAAATACAAATATGGCACTACTTATTGGATCACCCTCGTATTTATTTCTAGAAGATCTTACATTTATGGTTTTGTAATATGGTATTAAACTAGTTTATTGATTTCATGAGAAATGAAGCTCTACAGATGTACCGATAAATGTACGAACGGATGGACAGACGGAACTTCAAGAGGAAAGCAATATGCCCCATTCGCCCTCACATTGGGAGCATAACGACCGTACCATACTATGGTTATACACATTTGCTTATATTAATATAGTACACGGTGATCGCCGGGCAGTGTCTCACCAACTATCAATGGGTCAAGGTTTCTTGAATGACCCAGCATGGTTAGCTATCAATGTGAAAAAGCTACTATTGAACTTCAGCGAAAATCCGACTAACGTATCGGGAGATATGCCAACTTTGGACGTGCATCCAAGTTTGATGGACATGACCTATATTTCAAGGAAAGTAGGTCATGGGATGGTTAGGTATTAATGTAAGCAAGCTAATGATGAAGTTTGTCACACATCCGACAAACTTATCAGTATACAGGGCTCCAGATAAGCTGCGAATTTGTGTAAATACCCAATTAAAATTGTCAAAAACACAATTGAAATCAGAAGTAGCGAGTATCAAAAAGCAATAACAAATTTGTGGTACCTTTATCATGCCACAGAAAACAATAAACAGACCACAAATACAGCATATTTTTCTTATTTTCCATGAAAACACGTCTTGGTATTTCATTAGAGAATCCACGGAGACAATTCTAATGAAATGCCAAGACACGTTTTCATTTCGAAGCAAACTATTCAATAATTGCTGTCTGTTGATGTGTAAACAGTAGTGTGATTTGATTTTACCCAATTAAAATATTGATATACCCAATTGCTTCAGATATGATGGAGTGAAAATACTCAATTACTAATTCCTTATCTGGAGCCCTGAGTATATATACGAACTTGGACGTATGTCCAAATTCTGACGGACATGGCCTATATTTTGAGAAAAGTAGGTTAAGGTCACCCGACTGATACATGATGGTTTAGTATCAATGTAAGGAAGCTACTGATGAAGTTTGGCTAACATCCGACTAACTGATCAGGATATACACAAACTTTGGGCGTACGTTTAAGTTTTGATGGACGTGACCGATAAGTAGGTCAATGTCACCAGAATTATCCAGGGTGGTTAGATGTCTATGTACATTTGTAACAAAGTTGCTGATGATGTTTGACATCTGACTAACATGTCAGAAAATATTCCAAATATGTACCTACGTCCAAATATTTTATGATGCGATCTATAACTCACGATAAGTAGGTCAAAGTCAGCCAACTGATCTAGGGTGGCTAGGTATCAATGTAAGACCAGATGGCCGAGGCCCACATGTCGAGCCCGCCGAGGCATTTGATGGTCTCGGAGTGTATTTATTTGAAGTTTGAATTAAGGGTTGTGGAGATATAAGGTATGTAAAAGCTTTAACGCAAATTTTATAAAGTCATTTGACCTTGATCTTGGGCATGTGGGCCGCATGGGTGGGCTATAGAATGAAAATATGGATGATAATAAAGAATTATTTGAAGTTTGAAGTAAATCGGAGTAAGTGTTGTGGAGATATAAGGTATGTAAAAACTTTAACGCAGATTTTATAATAACGCAAACTTCTAAGTCATTTGGCCTTGACCTTGGGGCACAGAGGCCGCATGAGTGGGACACAGAATGAATATATGGCTGATGCCCAATAAGCATACAGTTTCAAGCAAATCTGACTTACGGTTACAGAGATAGGTATATGAAAACTTTAACGCAAATTTTGACAAAAATGTAACGCAAATTTCTAAATCATTTGACCTTGATGTTGGGCACAGGGGCCGCATGAGTGCGACACAGCATGAATATATGGATGATGACTAATAAGCATATGAAGTTTCAAGTCAATGCGACTTAGGACTGCATAAGGTATTTAAAAACTTTAACTCAGATTTCGGACGGACGGACGTCATTGTGATGACTATGTCTCGCTTTCCGCAAGCGGGCTCGACAAAAATGATTGAAGTTTGGCTGGACGAAATTTGGATGAACGTCCAAAATTGTTGACGACGAAATCGGAATTATGACCGCTATGTCTCACCTTCCACTATCGTCTGTAAGACAATAAACCACGTGATTCAAATATACATGTATTGTTGCTGGGATAAGCATGCTTAGCTGTTTCACAACTATCAGACTGGCATAAAACTCACCGTTTTCACTGCATGTTCTGTTTTGGATTTTTCATCCTTGACAACAATGATGTCACCGGCACAATGTCCCGACCCGAGCACGCGTCCCATCTTTCTAAACTCGCGTCCCTCTCTGTACTCTTTCGACTTTGATATATTTATCTGTGAGAAGATTTGTTAGTTAATAAACAACAAAAGCTCAAGATTTATTACCTACCTCTGGCACTTTGATTTGTACAGGACACATGGGACTTTCTAATGGGCATTTGTTTTGTCAAAGGTTCGAGTCTTCCACTTGCCCTGACACACAAGTGGAAGACTCGAACCTTTGATATAAAAATTCCCATTAGAAAGTCCCATTCTAAAAAAATATATACGATTCATAGGGTGTTCTATTGGTCGCAACTGGTTTATGAAACCTTGCTATGAGCAAATATATATTACAGCTTCAACATATTTTGCTATGCTTATGCAGTAAACAATCTTTTATATCCGTGTAACCGAAATATGGTTGTTATATTGGTCGACACTGGTTTATGAACGCTTTCTTCCAGCACGTGAATATAAGAGTCCTGTGTTTATGCAATTCTATTACAATGTATATACAGTCAAACCTGTGTTAACGACCACCTGTGAATAGCGACCACCTGTCCACAACGGCCAGTCAAAAATCCCCCCGTCCAATTTTGTTCTTTATAAGACCTTGGAATAACGACCACCCCCGAACTGCGACCAGCGACCAGCTATTTTCATTCCCACACGGCATTTTTGTATGTGAACAGCGGCCATGTCAAGTTTTTGTCGGCCAAAAAAATAGCACCACAATCGCTATTTTCCTTTCATCACAATCTGGCCGCTATCATTTGAATTGCAACCAGTCGTATCCAATTAGTCATCGATTACATTCGCATACATTGGCACAACGCTCTTTTGAAAACATTTACCTTGCCCGATATGGTCGGTGTCATTTTGGCGACATTAAACTTTTTCCATGAAAAATATTGCAGGACTCCATTAACGGTAATTCCCGATATGTATTCCGTGTCGTGTATAATGCAATTCCGCATAAGTCATAAAACTCCATCATTAGCTGGCAAACTGTGTTTACACGATTCTGATTTCGTCTACAGTGACAAGACTAAGACTTCAAACACACCGCGCTTGTCAAGAGTACATTTCACATCGCGGGGCAAAAGGCCATATCAAAGATCAATACACGCAGTTGCTGATGTCAGTCACGTAGTCCGCACTAGACTGGTACCCTGTCGGATGTGCAGCCTAGCAAAACAATACTACCGGGAACCAGCAGTGACCCGACACGGCTAAAGTGACACGACAAACGTGTTTATATGAATTGGGTTTCGATCTCCGACAAATCCCGGCTTATTGCATTAGCGGCCAGACCAGACAGTGGATTCGCGTGGTCTGTCCATGGTTTACAATGCTTGCCAATCTCTAATTAAAAACATCATTAATTACGTCAGCGGACATTGCCAATTTGTCATAGCCTGCTGAAATATTCAGGCTTGATCAGGATATTATACATTGGACAGAAAGCAAATAAGCCTGGTGTTCTCTGCCGATTTGGACACCTATCTCGCGTGGGTTACTCGACTTGACACATTCAATGAAATATTTTTGTTACAAAAAAAAACTCGCGATTTTCACAGGCCGCGCCACATATCGTATATGACCGTTATTAATTTCAACTGATGGTGTGAAATTTAGAATACTAATGGTCATGCTAATTAAACCGCTTGCATGTAATTACAAGCTATTAAATGGTGCACCAAAGCAAGCCGCGGGATATACTTATCATGAAGATAATTACTGCCCTTTGTATATAATTTCCAAAGCGAGGCTGGGTTCAGAACAATAACAACAAGGATCTTAACTTACTACCAAGTTTGACCAGCATCGGCCATGTGGTTCCCGAGAAAAAGACATTCAAAATCTCGAATAAATGGACCTTTTGGCGGCCATCATGGATGACATGATCATCCGATTCCGACAAATATTGCATCAGAGCAATCGCCTCATCGATACCTTCAATTTAATATATGACATGAGCATGTTCGGTCAAAAATAAAATTTGATTTGACCCCAATTTGACCACGGGCCACGCCCATTTTTGACCCCAGGGTCACTATTTTAACACCTTTGAAAGAGCATTCTACATCGATCATTCCTAACAAGTTTCGTTGAAATCGGCTGGCGGTTCATGAGAAGAAGATTTTTTAAGAATTTGTGCTATTTTTAGACGTCGGCCATCTTGGATTAGCGACGACCTTCGTTTTAACAAATCTGAAAAGGCTTCACCCATGGACCATAACTGTGAAGTTTGGCCACCATGGGCCAAGCGGTTCGTGTGAAGAAGAATTTTGAAATCTCTAATAAAAGAACGAACTTTTGACCTTTCGGTGGCCATCTTGGATGACATGACCATCCAATTTCGATAAAAAATGTACCAGACCGATCATTTTCTTTGATACCTTCGATTTGATATAGACATTACCATATTTGGTCAAAAATAAAATTTGACCCCAATTTGACCTCACGGGCCACGCCCATTTTTGAACCTGGGGTCACCATTTTAACAAGCATTGTACATCGATCATTCCTACCAAGTTTCGTTGAAATCCGGCGAGCGGTTCGTGAGAAGAAGATTTTTGAAGAATTTATGCTATTTTTAGACGGCGGCCATCTTGGAATAGCCATGACCTCCATTTTAACAAATCTGAAAAGGCTTCACCCATGGACCATAACTTTTAAGTTTGGCTACCATGGGCCAAGCGGTTCATGTGAAGAAGAATTTTGAAATCTCTAATAAAAGAACGACCTTTTGACCTTTCGGCGGCCATCTTGGATGACATAACCATCTGATTTCGACAATAAATGCACCAGAGTGATCGCCTCATTTATACCTTCGATTTGATATATGACATGACCATATTTGGTCAAAAATAAAATTTGACCCCAATTTGACCCCATGGGCCACGCCCATTTTTGACCCCGGGGTCACCATTTTAACAACTTTGAAAGAGCAGTGTACATCGATCATTCCTACCAAGTTTTGTCGAAATCCAGTTGGCGGTTCTTGAGAAGAAGATTTTTGAAGAATTTGTGCTATTTTTAGACGGCGGCCATCTTGGAATAGCGATGACCTCCATTTTAACAAATCTGAAAAGGCTTCACCCATGGACCATAACTTTT
This sequence comes from Conchocele bisecta, assembly GCA_029237695.1. Classification (NCBI taxonomy): domain Eukaryota; kingdom Metazoa; phylum Mollusca; class Bivalvia; order Lucinida; family Thyasiridae; genus Conchocele; species Conchocele bisecta. The sequence goes on from CM055266.1 coordinate 45,076,875, forward strand.
AAGTTTGGCTACCATGGGCCAAGCGGTTCATGTGAAGAAGAATTTTGAAATCTCTAATAAAAGAACGACCTTTTGACCTTTCGGTGGCCATCTTGGATGACATAACCATCCGATTTCGACAATAAATGCACCAGAGTGATCGCCTCGTTGATACCTTCGATTTGATCCAAGTTTCGTCGAAATCCAATTGGCGGTTCTTGAGAAGAAGATTTTTGAAGAATTTGTGCTATTTTTAGACGGCGGCCATCTTGGATTACATAATAACGTCATTTTAACAATTTTGTAATCCCCCTACCATGACCATGACCATGAAGTTTGGTGACTATAGGTCCAATGGTTACCGAGGAGAAGACGTTTGAAAATGTTCACGGACGGACGGACGACGGACGCCGGACGCCGGACACATTGCGGTAACAATAGCTCACATAACAATAGCTCACATAACAAAATAAATTTTGCCATTTTCATGCAATTTTTAATTGATAAAAATCAGATACACTCCACGATCGTGCAATAGCGAATCGTCAGGTGGAAATGTATACAGCCAAGACGTTTTCTATGCATGTATATAGATTACAATAGAATGCTAAATACATGGCCGACTTTCTTGTGAAACCGGGAAAATGTTTGACCCTTGGAACAACGACCACCTGTCAACAACGGCCACTTTGGCCACTTCCCTTTGACGGTCGTTGTTCACAGGTTCGACTGTATCTATACGTTTTGCAATACTATTTGATTCCTTGGTTGTAACCGGTTTAGGAACCACTACAGTCAACGAAAGGATTCATTATAACTCCAACCTAATTTTCTTATGTTTATGCTGTGCTTATGCTATAACATATTATTACTGTGCTTATGAACATACCTCTCTATCGTCGAGGACTACGCCCGATGGTGGTTTCACTTCCTTTATAAAGTGTACGAATGCATTCCAGGTGTCAATGTACTTGCGCCTATCTTCATCGGATTTTGGTACAGCCAGTTTGTTTGCATTTGATGCATCCCACCAGAGATCTCTACAAAGAAATGGATGTGTTAAGTCTTGAGGAAGATTTGATTGATTGATTGAGATTTATGTCCGTTCAACATCACGGACATATGCAGTCGTGGGAGGTGAAGTGTAGTTAAATACCAGATGTCGTGGGTTCAATCTCCACTTAATGATTAATTGATTATAGGAATAAACTACAGTTGTATGCCCCACCACGATAGTGGAGTGGGGCATTTAGTGTTACCCTTGTCCATCTGTCTTGTCCGTCCCATCTGTCCAGTCCTTCCGCCCGTCACCAGCATTGTACTAGCGAGACATGAAACTTGGTATGTAGCTTCGTTATGACGAGTACATGTAGATGCCCAAAGTTTATTTTGATTTTTCATTCGTCCCCCCAGGTCATGGATTATCTCCCCCTTGTTGACATACAATTTTCCAATTTTGGCTTTTACCTCGTAAACATTTAAACTCTAATAGCTAAGCAGTAAGCACCTGAAACTTGGTATCTAGCTTCCTTATGGTGTGTAAAAGCGTAAAGCTTATTTTGATTCGACCCCCGGGTCATCTACCCCATTTTCGACTTAGAATTTTCCAATTTTGCCTTGTAACTCGTAAAACTTTTAAACCCTACTAGTTATACATCTGAAACTTGGTATGTAGCTTTCTTATGATGAGTAGATGTGCAAAGGTTATTTCGATTCGACCCCCGGGTTATGGATTATCTCCTCCTTTTCAACTTAGAATTTCCCAATTTCACCTTGTAACTCGTAAAACTTTTAAACCGTAATAGCTACAGACCTGAAACTTTGTATGTAGCTTCCTTATGACGAGTAGATGCACAATGTCTTATTTCAATTTTTAAACCTGAAACTTTGTATGTAGCTTCTTTATGACGAGTAGATTGTATATTTCAATTTTTGATTCGTCCCCCAAGTCATGGATTATCTCCCCCTTTTCGACTTAGAATTTGGCAAGTTTACCTTTCTATCTCGTAAAACTTTTAAACGGTAATAGCTACAGACCTGACATTTTGTTCAACCCATTTTCTGTGTTTTTTGTTTGTTGGGGTATAACGGCCTATCAACAGCTAAGGTCATTTAATGCCGGGTCAATGGGTTTAGTACTAAATCCCATATATTACCTGTACAAGTACATGTACATGTTCAAGTACATATACAAATGGGGGGAAAACCCCAAAATCAGAACTGAATATTTACAATAACAAAACTATATATTCAGCCCTGAAATCAGAATAATCCTAATCTGATGACAGGTCCTCGCCACACCAGAATCACTTGACCCCTCCCAAAAACAGTAGGATCAGTAATAATCTTACTATTTTTATAATGGGCAATAACCCAATTCAACTCCCAGGTAACAAAAGAGCCAAACGTACCAGAGGGCCAAACCAGGCAAATCGTGATTCCTATGAGGAACCCCTTAGGTTATGCATATTCACTTGTTCACTAGGGGCATGAATCAATGAGAATTGGGGCTAGAATCACAGGTGATTCTAGCGTGTCTTGGATGGTCAATTATTGTTTGTATATACATGAAACACCTTTCTAAACAATGTACAAAACAATTCAAATGTGCCCGGGTGTAAATATAATAGTACTATTATATTTACACCCGTGCACATTTGAATTGTTTTGTACATTGATTAGAAAGGTGTTTCATGTATTGATTTCAAGAATTGTACCGCCGTTTTCGATGGGGTAACTCTGGAAAACAGTTCATTCACCACATCGAAAATGTGAAAATGTGGAAAATCACCATTCCAAATGTGATTTATCCTTTTTTTTTGTACATGGGGATTAAAAATGTCGAAAAAAATTATTACCTTTTGTCATCACACTTATAAGGTCAACTAAACTACCTTTTATCACATTAAAACTGTTGTCAGCTTTCACAACTGTATATTGCGGCTGCTGTTGTAAACATTACATGACCTAGTTTCAAGGTAGGGTTAAATTCGATCAGTTTGTATTCTACCCAAGTTAGTTAGTTTTTACAAACAAATCGACTGGGATGTGTAAAATTTGAGTTTAGTGCATAATGGTGTTTTAAAGTAACGTAGTCTGAATAATATATGCAATATACCACTGATAATGTTAGAAACAATGTGGCAAACACTTGTAGTCAGCACTAATTAAAAAGAGGAACGTGTATCGGCCGTATTCACAGACAATCATGACCAGGGCAGACACGAATGTAATGAGCAAAGGAAAAGGAATAGATGAAAATAATTATAGAAACATTTTTAAGAATACACTGTTATATTTAAATACACCAATTAACATGTTTAATGCGATTTGATATGTTGAACAACATCTGCAGTACGAGTATGCATGATTTCGACGGCATCGGGTCTGGTACCCGGGAGTAATACTCGAGTAGCCAAATAGTTCCGAAACCCATTAGACTGGGTAACGTAACGAGTTAGTGACGTCCATAACTTGAGCGTCTCGAAAAAAACGTAAATTTGTAATTCCTATTGTATTTATCTAAATTGAACAGTATTCCTACTTTATTGATTTATTTTGTTTGAAAAGTGCTGTTCCACTGAATGAAGGAAGCACATGTCGTTAGGTGTTCCGAAACTAATTGATCAAGGCTATATACGAACAATAATTGACCATTCAAGACACGCTAGAATCACAGGGCTACTAAAATAATTTTGTTGTATTCAATCTGTATAGATAGTCTGTTATACAACATGAATTCAAGTGGGTGGGGGATATTCAACATTGCCTGTGGCTAGAATCACCTGTGGCTAGAATGACTCACTCAGTCATATACTGCACAAAAATATACCAAATGGCCGGAGGTGCCCATTTTGTTACGGTGTCACAGTGTAACGAAGGTATTTTCCCCCATGTTACAGTAACAATTGTAACAAAAAGACATGAACAGCAGAAGTTATTTTCTCATGTTACTGTGTAACGGTGTAACAAGTGTAACAAAGACAGATGCTGGATGATAATCAGGTTTTTGTACTGTAACAAAGTATCAAACAGTGTATATCCTCATCATGATCACGGTGGTTCTTTTTTTTCTGTCCTAAAAACTAGCCAACAGTGTATACATTCATCAGACTACAGTGTGTTTGAGCCTGGGTATGAGCCTTGCATTATGATAGTGGCAATGTCTATATAATGTGTTTACAAGTTCATCATACCGATTAAATGTCCATTGTCAAGTCAAATCATTCTGTGGCAGACTCTTCTGTTCTAATTAAGAAGTGTGTGTTTTCCTGACTGTGATTTATGGCCCCACAGAAACCCTGTTGTATGTATGAGAAAACCGGTATTGTTACATTTGTGAGCGTGAGGCATGACAGATGTTTCATTGATGGAATGACGAACAGTGCAGAACCTGATCAGACTGTGAGGATGCACATCATTTATGCAGTCACTGTCAAATGTACCAAAAACATCCATTTCTGTAAGTTGTCTATTTTCCCCATTTTTTCTAAATTTATATATGTGTAGCACCTGATCTATTTACCATTTGTGGCTGTGACTGGAGACATGGGGTTTATAGGATTTGTCACCAGTGTATATCCTGATCAAATAGCACATGCTGTAGCCTGATAATGATATATATTGCGAAAAACTGATAATCCCGATGTCTCCAGCTGCAGCCACATTTACAAAAAACTTTGGTAGTTTATGAAACAAGAAATTTACAGCTGAATGTCCATTTCTGTAAGTTGTCTATTTTCCCATTGTTCTAACTGAGAAGTGTATACAGGTATTTGTTTCTGACTGTGTGTGATTTATGCCCCCCACAGACTCCCTGTGCTGTGTATGTTTTCCTGTGATTTATGACTGGGCCCCAATTGCCTTTGATCACAAGAAACCAGGGATTGTTAAATTTGTCAGGGCTGTACTTAGATTAGATTACAGGTGTGATAAGTCTGCACACACACACAGGTCTAAACAGGTAATTCATCATTTCGGTAGTTCAAGGTGCATCTTAACAAAACATAGTATGTTTATCATGCTATCATGGGTGTATGCTGATCAAAAGAGTTGTCAGAGGATAACGAAGCACACCCGGTGGCAGCAAAGGAACCGAGGGCACATTTGAAAACACAACGTGCTGGATAAGGGAAGGGAAACAAAATTTATGAGCCATTTACCAGAGCGTGTTAAGGTTTCAAGCGTACAAAGTATTTGACCTTAACCCTGGGCTTAGCAGAGGTAGAGGACCCTTGGAGCAATGTGTGTGTGAAATATGAAGCAAATCCAAGCAAGGAAACTGAAAATATAGGCCATTTACCCCGAGTGTTAAGGTTTCGGGATGCACAAAGTATGTGACCTTGACCCTGGGCTTAGAAGGGGCGGGACGGACGTGGATTTGCCACCGTGTAGTAGAGGACCGTTGGAGCAATGCGTGTGTCAAATATGAAGCAAATCCAAGCAAGGAAACATAAAATATAGGCCATTTACCCGAGCGTTAAGGTTTCGGGATGCACAAAGTATGTGACCTTGACTCTGGGCTTAGAAGGCGGCAAATCCAAGCAAGGAAACAGAAAATATAGGCCATTTACCCGAGCGTTAAGGTTTCGGGATGCACAAAGTATGTTACCTTGACCCTGGGCTTAGAAGGGGCGGCACGGACGTGGATTTGCCACATCACAGTAGAGGACCATTGGAGCAATGCGTGTGTGAAATATGAAGCAAATCCAAGCAAGGAAACAGAAAATATAGGCCATTATAATTTTTGAAGACAGACGGACAGACAGACGGACTTCTACGATGCCGAAGGTATGCCATAAGCACTTCTTCCTTCGGAAGGCGCGCTAAAAATGTTGTTGTTAAATATACAACACAGTCTGTTTTCTCTTGATGCAATTATTGTCAACTGACTGGTATATTCTTGTCCTCTATCAGAAGTTACAATCCGATTCTGGATACATGCAACAGAATAATATTTTGGTAAATTTAAAAATACATGTATGTAGGGATACATATTTTGAAGAAAACTGTTCTAATGCATCATAAATTTCAATATTTGTCACCTGAAATGGAATTATAAAATAATAATTTCCAAATTATTAATAACTAGACATTGTGTTTGTAAAACATGGACATGCCCCCATGGCATACTGGGCTCCAACTAGAGAGTGTGTGTACAAAAAGAAAACTTTAAATCTTCACAAATTCTTCACAAAGTCATTTGAGAAAGTCTTACAAACTAAGAAAATGGCCAAGTGTTTCAGCACCATTTTGAAGGTCACAAAGGTCAGTGTCATGTCATTGGCGGTGTAGTTGCAATTTGGGCAGATTTTGTGAAACAGACAGTAGACCTACACCTCGATCTAAACATAAATGAGACACTCAATGTGATTTTGTAAATACGTTTATTTCATTAAATACGTTTACAAAATTTACAATATTTTTCATAAATAAAGTCAAAAGTTAACAAAATTTTCAGAGTACTCTGAGAATTTTGTCAACTTTTGACGCCATTTACAGAAACTATTGTAAATTTTGTAAACGCATTTCATGAGATTACGCAGATGGCTGAAGGTACAAAATCACATGGCGTGTCACAAATGGTAAACATGAACACATACTTGAGTTTCCTGAAGCGAACTTCTAGGAGGAAATATTTCCTTCAAGTAAATAAATCCCTCCAGAATCACGGTAAATCACTGGGTAGTATGTAATACAGTGCAATCTCTCTACAACAGCCACCCATGGGAAGACGTAAATTGGCTGTTGTAGAGAGGTGGCTGTTGTAGGGAGGTTAATGCTGAATTTCATTTTATCGTCGGATGTTTATTTATTTTCTTCGATAATTCTCATCAAATACATGCTTTGACAGCATTTTAGAATCATTTCCAATGGAAATGATTCTAAAGTGCTGTCAAACCATGTTTTTATTGAGAAAGAATACAAAAGCAACATCAGACGACAATGGTCATGCTCAGCAGTCTAAGGGTTAAATATAGAGGAAATCATCCATTTGATATATAAACTAGCAGCTGTTACAGAGGGTGTTGTTGTAGAGAGGTGGCCGTTCGGGGAGGTTCGACTGTATGACAATTTATAGACACCTACACCTTGACCTAAATACAAATGGTAAACATGGATGCATACTTGAGATTCCCGAAGCCGGTATATCTATTGAGTTCCATCTTGAGAGTCCTCAGTTTCTCGCTCAGTTGTCTTCGTTCCTCCTTCATTCTCTCCACTTCGTTCACGTGCTGGATGGCACGATTTGCATCGTCCTGTTCCTCATCAAACTTGGTACTGTCTGTGCGGAATGTCTTTCGATCTTCTAAGTTCCTCTCCTGGTAAGAATAATCGCAATTTCAGATGAAATAAATTCGGCCACAATCTAGGAATAGAATGGAATGGTGCTTAACGGCCCATCAACACAAAAGAGTATCATTTAGGACCAAGCAATGTAGATGAAGAAGAAATTAATAGTAAAATAGTATGTTAGATGTAGTAGGCAAGTAAATGATTAAGTTAAAAATCAAAATATTATGAACACAATAGAAACTATAAAATGTGGTCTGTCGTCACACTTTGACTTAGGGCCCCTATTTGAGAAACTCTTACAAACACTTTCAAACAAATAAACAGACAGACGGACGGACATACAATCAGTAGCGAGGGTAATTGTATTAATGTGGAAGGATGTATCATTACTAATTAATGCATGTGTGCAATATGAAGATATTAGCTGAAGGCAAACAGAAATTATAGAACTACAGTGAAATCGCGATGGTTCGAAATGCCACGGGACCGCACATTTTGTTCGAGTGATCGCATCTTTCGAGCCATCGCATCTTTCGATTTTATTATATTTGCCGACTACTGTACCCGTCGGATTTAGGAAATAAAGAAATCACAATAGAATGTATCCATGTTTTAGATGATTATAATATTTATTCGTAGATTAGTTATCATGCGAAATTAAATAAACTGCATGTATTTACAAAACTTTCTTTATTTCAATTATTATGAAAGTGAAAAGGAGAAAAGGTCCAGTATTCACTATAAATAGCGTCGCACATAATTAATACAGCAGGTGGTTGCGACGTCACTCGAAACAGTGGTCTTTTCAATGGGCGTTTTTCGTTGTAACTCCCTGGTACAGTCGTTTCTGTCAAAATGTTCCGGGTTTATACGTGTACAAAGTGTTGTGCGTTGCGTATCCGTGGAGTTTCCGTTAGTTGCGTTTCAAACCTTGTGTCGTCTACGTGTAATACGTTTTCGGCCATGCGTTGCGTTTCCCCACTCTTGCGCATGCGCGAAAGTCGAACAAACCGTGTTGAATGCATTGAGTTTTAAAAGCGTGTAATCCGTGTACAACGGTTGTAAACGTATACAACGGTTGTAAACAACGCATTGAGTTTCAAAAGCGTGTAATCCGTGTACAACGGTTGTAAACGTATACAACGCTAAGGTAAACCGTTTAAACGATTTAATGCTTTCTTTGACGAACGGTTACACGCTTCTACATATACACAGCACCGTACAGATGAAACCGTGTTAGACGTATAACACGTTTCCACGGGTTTTAACGCATTACACGTTTTGGTATGCCAACCGTGTATCGCGTAGAATGCGCATGCTCAGATCGTTCTTCATGTGTGTGTATATATACTTCTAGACTGCAGGGCTTCTAAAATTTTCAGTTTTCCGGTTCTGGACCGATTTTTGAACTCTCAGACCGATTGAGATTTGAAAACAAGTCTTAAAATTCGGTCCGAGAAAAATTGCCAGTCGGCTGCTATTTCGCTATAAACCTTGTAAATTTACCGGTTTTGACCACCAAGTAATTTATGACACATATCCGCGGGCCATATCCATGTTAAACCAGTGTGCAGCTCGCTGTGTATTCAGTTTCTCCAAATATCGATTTTTCTTAACACACGCGTGGGACAGGTGTATAGCGGATTAGTGACTGAAATAGACTGGCTTCAGCGTAAAGATACGAGAGTTCCTAGACTCGCCATTTCTGATGATGTTAAAATATAAAAATAAAGAAACCATGCACTGTGTTTATCTGTGTTCGTAATATTTAACCCCAAGTAAACTGACACGGACTATCGACCCGGGCTATTCCATATTAAGTTAGGAACTGTTACATTACGCTGTATTAGGGGTAATTTTTGTGTATATAAAATGTACATGTACGTAGGAATGCCGCAGATCCTGATGAGCCGGCTCACGTGATCTACAATTCGCAAACATTTTGATAAACGACAAGGTACATCTGTCGTGTTAAAAGCGTGACTCATTAGGCATCAGGGATTAGGGATCAATTGAAGTGCTAAATCACACCGCCGATGTACTTTGAACTCTAAAAGGGAACTTTAAAAGGGACGAAACAAGGACGCCTCGAAGCGATCGGGGCCGAACAGGTATTCGCGTTAAAATGTGTAACAGTTGTACACGTTTCAACGCTTTCATATAGCTACACGCTTCCAGGTAAAGCGTTGTACACGTTTCAACTCTTTCACCTCGCAACATATGTATACGCCAAAGCGTGTTATACGCATTGAAGCTAAACGTATTATATGCTTTAAAACTAAACGGTTTGACAATGTGTATTACACGTGTACGAACCGTATTATACGTTTAAACAACGTATACAACGCTTTTAAACTAAACGGTTTGACAATGTGTATTACACGTGTACGAACCGTATTATACGTTTAAACAACGTATACAAAGCTTTTAAACTAAACGGTTTGACAATGTGTATTACACGTGTACGAACCGTATTATACGTCTAAACAACGTATACAACGCTACAGCAAACCGTTGCGTTCGCGTTGCGTTCGCGTTGAGTTTGCAAGTGTTGTCTACGGTGGAACAAAAACGGAGACTGCACTGTAGCCTCTCGAATAACACGGGAGTCAAAACGAAACACGACCAATGACTTACTCTATCAAATACTCCGAGTGGACGAAACCCAGACTATTTAATAAATCGCCGTATGCCGTTGAGCTGTTATGGGACACAAAACAACAACAATAAATTAAGAATACAATAACTTTTATTTCACAAATAATGTACAAGCATAACAAATTATGTTGAAATTATGTTTCCGAATAATCTAATATAGAATTCACCACAAACTTCGACATCAATTTCGAGTCATCGTATAGCAAAATAGCGAGAAATGTGTCCGCGGGACTTGACAATTGTTTCGAGCGATCACATTTTTCGAGGAGTTGCATTTCGAGGCATCGCATGTAAAATACATTAAACATACAGGGGAAATTATCGGGACCCCGACGCCATTTCGAGCGAGCACTACATTACGAGCCATCGCATTTCGAGCCATCGCAATTTCACTGTAATTATAGATATAAAAACTTTCAAAAAACAGACAGATGGACGGGCGGGCGGGTGGACGCACGGACGTATTTTGGGTTTATGGGGTATTTCCATTGTTTGAAGAACAAAGAAAAAGCCCCTAAACATCAGTAGAATTTATGAGCTTACGGAATAAATCAAAGGAATCTTTTGTGTTAGGTCACGCACCTAACCTCTTAAACCCCCAGACGGATGCACGGACGGACACACGGGACGCACCCACATTTTGGGTTTATGGGGTATTTCCATTGTTTGAAGAACAAAGAAAAAGACCCTAAACATCAATAGAATTTAGGAGCTTACGGAATCAATCAAAGGAATCTTTTGTGTTAGACCAAGCCCCTAACCTCTTAAACAGCCGGAAGTTGGCCCGGACAGACGGACGGGACGGACGGACGGGACGGACGGACGGGCGGGCGGGCGGGCGGCGGGCGGGCGGGGGGCGGGCAGGCGGGCGGGCTGGCAGACGGCGGTTGTGCGGGCGGGACAGGGCGGATTCTCAGTGGGGCCCTAATAACTGTCTTGCTTTGATCAATATGAATGCACATGTGAAGTTTGGTGGACATGGGCCATATACAGTTGAACCTGCCCTTACGACCGACCACCTGAAGTAACCGACTTCCTGTGCTAAGCAACCGGTCTCAGCTCCTCCCGTGACACCTATGTAACGCGACAAGCGACCATGAAAATCCGATCCCAAAACATTATTAAAATCCTGAACTCAGCGACCATTTCTATATTGTTGTTGTTGTTTGTCAACTTGAAATGTCCGTCGTTTATTTTTCACGGGCGACCACTCAACTCGCCTGTTGATCAACTTGTCCACTATACGTCACAGCTTACAGACTCACGTGATCTGCACATTCGGAACACCTCGATTTCAAGGTGTTCACCAGTGATTTGTACAGTGCCCATTTTGTTAAACTCAAACCATATTTTTTACTCCCGACCTTTGTCCGAAATAAATAAGAGTTTACTATGGGCTGTTTTGAATTGACAGTATGCTGAAATTAGTCATCAGTGTAAATACCTTGTTCTATTAATATATTTCCGGTATCACATTACTCAAACTGATACGATCAATGGACATGATTTGATGACGTCGGAGAAAACACTATGGTCATGTGATTTGTGTCACAAATAGACTGGTTCCCTGCGTTTTGCAGCCTATGCTCAATAAATGTAAATCCAATAATTGTTTACAAGAAAACATTGCTACTGTGAAATTTACAGATGATCATAAGTTTGCGCTTACGAACATTTTCGTTTTAGTTTAGTGAAACGGGCCCTTCCAATTTTTGCAAGTAATTTTCATATTTTTGATAGCAAAAACACCCCACCTTTTCATAAATGACTAGTCCGACAATAATGTTGTGACGATTGTATTGGTTACTTAGGGGTGAAAGGGTTAATGCAAGTTTAACTCTTATTAACTGCGACGTTAACATACTTACCTGTGTCTCAAGATGTTTCATAGATTTGTCAATCTCCGATTTTTTTCTCTCGAATTCTGCCCGCTTCTCCTGAAGTTCTTCTTCCTGTGAAATGTAAACATGGCCAATTGTGGGAAATATATATGTAGAGCTCCAGATAAGGTGCATATTGGCGTATTTTACGCTCTTATTTTAGAAGAATATGCATTGATTATCAAAAGTGGGAGTACAAAATACTCACAGCAATGTGAAAATACGCATTGATTTCAAATCGAGTAGTGAAACTACTGTAATAAAGTTGAAAATTTACTTAGTTGAGCTGCAAAAAGCAAACAGTGTTTTCACAAAAATGAGAAGATAAAAAAGGTCAAGGTCATGTTACTAGGGGTATGAGTGTGTTCCAAATGCTCATATGTTTCAAGTGTCCAAATATTGAAGCAATCTGTAAATAAATAAAGTTATATCATGATGAAGAAACTTGTACAAACTTTTTGACATTGTTGATGTTGACGACGACTATAGTCGCGCCTTCTGCTAAAGCAAGCACGACAATTACATGTTGGAGAAACTCTTACAAACTTTTTGATGTAACAAAATGGCTAAGTATTTCAGCGACATTTCGAAGGTGACAAAGGTCAAGGTCATGTTAATGGTGGCACGTGTTTTTGACAAATGTTCAGGTGATTCAAGTGTCCAAGTATCGAAACAATCCTTCGATTAATATTGAAGATATTACATGTTGGAGAAACTCAAACTTTTTTATGTAAATGTACATGGACGGACGTACTGACGGACGTTCCTACAAATGGATACTTATGTGGCTAACCCTAACCTTTTCCTTTGTTCATCCCTATTGTTCTGTAGCCACATAAAGCCATTTTTAGCCACATAAAATCACGGAACAATAGAATATTACATAACCTATTGTTCTCCTAGCCACATATGTATCCATTTGTAAGCTCGGGCGGACGGACGGAACCTCAAGAGCAACGCAATATGGCCCCCTTGCTATCGCACAGACGGCATAATTAAACTTACCTCATCATCTAACTGCTCCGACAATGTGTCTCGTTTGAGCGTGAATTCCCGTCGCAGTTCGTCAACATCTTTATCATGCTGTTTCTGTAGTCGGTGTCGCTCATCTTGCTCCTGGCGATAAATAGTGGCGCAGGCCAGCTAAACAAGTGCACAGGAATCCCAAGGTTATTTCTCCATATAGGTACATTAATATCGGATTTCCTATCTAGTTGCGTTCAATTTCACATTACAGTGGAACCCCTCCAAACCGGACCCCCTCTATACCGGAATTCGCGCTATACCGAACATACGACCACGTCCCGAATATTCTGCTATATAAACACATTAGTTTCTACCCCTCTATTCCGGAACCCCTCTACTCCGTAATCCGGACGCAATTTCAAGTCCCAAAACCATATTTCAGCGTTAAAATAACCCCGGAAAACCGGAAACACGGTCACCTGTCAGGATGTCATCCAAGAAATGCACCGCGCCCAATTTCAATGTTGTTGTTTCAAGCGGGTGTCAAAATCACACCGTGTTTACAATAGACTGGTTCCCGGTAGTATTGTTCAGCTCTGGTTCCCAAAATGCAGAGCCACGAGAATGAGACGATTCTAACGGACTCCCAACTTGACATTTGTGTGAAAGAAATAACAAAATTGATCAAATTACGCACATTAACTATCCATGCGTGTAATGTGGTAAGCGGCGTGTTTTTGAACGTCATAAGCGGCATTACAAAGTTAAGAATCTATTCAATACATGCGACCTAAATACGAGACATGTTTGTTGTTTTACAAGCTCATTACAATAGCATGGTTCACAATTTAATTATACGCGTACGTAACAATTACGGAAATAAAATAATCGGCACATTATTTGTGAACCCACCGACCGATTAATTGAGATAATCGGATAATTACTTAACGAGGCTGTAAACTCGTGACTGTAGCCTGTGGGCTATTGTAGCAGCTCGCGGTAACTACACAGCACACGCGAAATGTGTCATATGCTCTTTGCGACCAGTGTAGACCGTAGACTCAGATAACATTGCGAATCTGCACTATTTTGCTATACCCCTTGCGAATCTGCACTATTTGCAATGTCAATAGAAAAAAACACATTCTGGTCTTAAAAGAGCGCTCCAGCTGATCGAGAAAGTTCCACAGTGGCACAAAAAAATACTTAGGGGCCTTTATCCCATGTCATCTGCCCTCTGTTTATTGGGAATTACACATGATAAAACACAACTGGGTAGCCGAGCCCCCGTTAAGGTGCGTAATTTGGGGGAAAATTTCTTATTTCTCCATACAAATGGCAAGTTGGGAGTGCTTTAGAATCGTCTCATTCGGACTTAACTTTGTAATCAATATGGTAATAATGGTATATACTATACAAATCCAAGAAAGTTAATGATGGAAAACATACATTTCCTTAACTGGAAATAGAAAACCCCTCTAAACCGAAAACCCCTATAAACCGAACTTTTCAGTCTGTCCCCAGGGTGTTCGGTTTAGAGGGGTTCCACTGTATCTTGTAAACAATTATTGGATTTACATTTATTGAGCATAGGCTGCATATGCAGCCTATGCTCAATAAATGTAAATCCAATAATTGTTTACAAGAAAACATTGATAATGTGAAATTTACAGACTATCGTACTTTTAGTCGTATGAAGTGAAACGGCCCCCTGATACTTATGTACCGATATAGGTGAAAATTAAATTAAAACAACCCAGCGGTCCTAGTATCGTCATATATCTTCAATTAAACCACTTTACACAGGGACTGGAGCTCTGTATTAGAGAGAGGGCTACTATTAGAATATATACGGTACCTTGATTTTGTATTCAGATCTGATATTGGCGAGCTGGCTGTTGTGATGTTCGCGGAGTCGAGACAACTCCGTCTGGTGCTGCTGTCGAAGCTCCTGTAATACCTCATCCAGCTGCAACACAGACAGACCACCCTGGAGGCTGGTATAACTTCACACAAGCTTATATGTGGCTGTGACTGGAGAAATGGGTCTTATATGTAGCTGTGGCTGAATAAATGGGGCTTATATGTGGCTGTGACTGGAGAAATGGGGCTTATATGTGGCTGTGACTGGAGAAATGGGGCTTATATGTAGCTGTGGCTGAAGAAATGGGACTTATATGTGGCTGTGACTGGAGAAATGGGGCTTATATGTGGCTGTGACTGGAGAAATGGGACTTATATGTGGCTGGGACTGGAGAAATGGGGCTTATATGTGGCTGTGACTGGAGAAATGGGGCTTATATGTGGCTGTGACTGGAGAAATGGGGCTTATATGTGGCTGTGACTGGAGAAATGGGACTTATATGTGGCTGGGACTGGAGAAATGGGGCTTATATGTGGCTGTGACTGGAGAAATGGGGCTTATATGTGGCTGTGACTGGAGAAATAGGGCTTATATGTGGCTGTGACTGGAGAAATGGGGATTTATGGGATTTGTGACCAATGTAGCTCCTGATCAAATAGTACTCTCCTGTAGTTATGTCCATTGTACCTTTAATAACTGTTTGCTGAATGATGTCTCAGTGAAGACATTAGTCACCATCTATCAGGTGTACTTGCCGCCACCTCCTTGTTCAAAGTTTAATGTAAATAAATACAAAATGGACCAATCTCTGGGAATTTAACTTAGGGGCTGAAAATAGATTTTGTTTAAATATTTTTTTTATTCGTGGACCGATTTTCAAAATCTAACTTGTTTTCTTAGTTACATCATTTTCAAGCTATCTCCAGGTTTCGGAGTCAATTTCTAAAATTGTTTTTTTATCCTTCAAGTTTTGGAAATTGACTCCATGTTAAATCCCATAGGAAAATTTTTTTTCGCAATAAAATCAATATTTGATGGAATTTCATCAAATAAATGTTTTTGGGGAGGGTGACTTGATGAAAAAGTACTTACTTTTAAATATTTTTTAGATTTAATGTGTTTAATGGCCAAAAGTTTGTCGGCAGCAAAACGTGGAACAGACAGTAGTTGGTGAAACAAAGATGGACTTGTTGTAGGGGTGCCCATTCATGCCGGTTTAACTAACTGTATATATGGATGTTTGAAATGGAAAATTCGAGAATTAGCATAAGCGTGACAACAATGAGAAAAATACCCCTTTATCCAGATCGTCTATGGCCTTCTGGCGTTTTCTGGCACTCTCCAACTCATGCTCCTGCTCCATCTGTGTAATCTCCTGATCCTGTATGTGTTGCAGTTCCTCCTTCATACGGACCATCTCCTACAGTGTAACATTGTCAATCCATCAAGTAATATTGAAGTCATATGATGCTGAAAAAACTTGTACAAACCAATGCTCCAGATAAGCTGCGTATTTGCTTAAATACCCAATTAAAATTGCCAAAAACCCAATTGAAATCAGAAGTAGCGAGTATCAAAAAGCAATACAAAAATTGTGGTATAGCATATAGCATATTTTTCTTATTTTCCATGAAAACACATCTTGGTATTTCATTAGAATTGTCTCCAAGGAGACAATTCTAATGAAATGCCAAGATATGTTTTCATTTCGAAGCAAACTATTCAATAATTGCAATCAGTAGTGTGATTTTATTTTACGCAATTAAAATTTTGAAATACCCAATTGCTTCAGAAATGATGGAATGACAATACTCAATTACTAATTCCTTATCTGGAGCCCTGACAAACTTTTTTACGTGACAAAATTACTAAGTGTTTCCACTAAGTGTTTCCACAACCATGTAACGGTCAAAAAGGTTCAAGGTCATGTTAATGGGGGCATTTGTATGTTCCAAATGTTCACACATATCAAGTGTCCAAATATTGAAGCAATCAGTCAAGTAATAACAAAATTATACCATGATGAAGAAACTTGTACAAACTTTTTAACGTAAAAAAATGGCTAAATGTTTCCACAAAATTTTTACTGGGGGCAAGGGTGTGTTCCAAATGCTCACATGTATCAAGTGTCCAAATATTGAAGCAATCCATTAAGTAATATTAATGTTATACGATGATGAAGAAACTTGTACAAACTTTTTGACGCAAAAAATGTGAAGGTACAAAATCTGTCAACGTCTAGGTCATGTTAATGGGGGCATGAGTGTGTATCATGAATCAAGTTTCAAAATATTGAAGCAATCTGTTAGTAATATTAAAGTTATATAATGATGAAGAAACGTGTACAAACTTTTTTACACAAAAAAAAGTTTCTGTAAAAATGTGAAGGTAAACAATTTCAAGGTCATGTTAATGGTGGCATGAGTGTGATCCAAATGCTCACATATATCAAGAGAAGAAATCCATCAAGCAACATTAATGTTATACGATGATGAAGAAACTTGTACAAACATTTTGATGCCAAAAAAATGGCTAAGTGTTTCCGCAAACATGTGACGATAAAAAAGGTCGAAGGTCGTGTTAATGTCGACATGAGTGTGTTCCAAATGCTCACATATATCAAGTGTTCAAATATGAAGCAATCCGCCAAGTAATATTAAAGTTATACCATGATGAAGAAGCTTTTACAAACTTTTTGACGCAAAAAAAAATGGCCAAGTGTTTCTGCAACAAGAGTTGTCAGAAGACAACGAAGCACGCCTGTTGGCAGCCTTCACTCAAACTTGGGACAGTTCCATAAAAAAACATGAATATTATATAACTTGACCTTGGGTTAAGGGGCGTGCGGTGGACCTTGACATTGGCGTCAGTGGTGCAAGGTGGGTCGTGGGTTTGCTATAGCATATAGCATATTAAGATGAATTCATGTATGAAATATCAATGCGCTCCCTGAAAACAGAAGTAAAACAAAATTTAACCCAACGTTAAGTTTATGAACACACTAAGTTGGTGATTTTCTACAGCATGATAGCTATTCACATGAGGAATGCATGTATGAATGTGTCATGGATTTGCTGTAGCACGATAGAGGATCATCAGACATCAGATGAATGCATGTACATTTATGAAATATCAAAGCGTTCCCTGTAACGAAACAGAAGTTACACAACATTTACCCCAACGTTAAGTTTATGAACATGCTAAGTTTGTGACCTTGACCTTTGGGTAAGGGTTGGGTGGTGGGTTGTGGATTTGCTACAGCATGATAGAGGGTCATCTGAGGAATACATGTATGAAATATCAAGGCGTTCCATGAAAGGAAACAGAAGTTATAAGACATTTACCCAACGTTAAGTTTATGAATGTGCTAAGTTTGTGACCT
This sequence comes from Conchocele bisecta, assembly GCA_029237695.1. Classification (NCBI taxonomy): domain Eukaryota; kingdom Metazoa; phylum Mollusca; class Bivalvia; order Lucinida; family Thyasiridae; genus Conchocele; species Conchocele bisecta. Next base: position 45,094,900 of record CM055266.1, read on the forward strand.
TGACCCTGGGGTAAGAGGTGGGCAGTGGGTCATGGATTTGCTATAGCATGATAGAGTATCATCAGATGAATGCATGTATGAAATATCAAGGCGTTCGCTGTAAAGAAACAGAAGTTATACTAGAAATGTGGCCTGTTAATTGGCAGCCAAAGAAAACGAGGCATATTTGATTATAAGCCATTTACCCGAGTAGTGGAGCATTGGAGCAATGCGTGTGTGAAATGTGAAGCAGATCGGAGCAAGGAAACAGAAATCATAAGCCATTACCCGAGCTTTAAGGTTTTCGAACGCACCAAGTCTGTGACCTTGACCCTGGGCTTAGCGGGAGCGGGACAAAAATTTTACTGGGGGCAAGGGTGTGTTCCAAATGCTCACATGTATCAAGTGTCCAAATATTGAAGCAATCCATTAAGTAATATTAATTTTATTAATGTTATACGATGATGAAGAAACTTGTACAAACTTTTTGACGCAAAAAATGTGAAGGTACAAAATCCGTCAACGTCTAGGTCATGTTAATGGGGGCATGCTGTACATCTATACGTTGTACAGACTACAGAGCTATGCTGGTCTATATGAGACGAGCACATGCTGTACATGTATACGTTGTACAGAGCTGTGCTGGTCTGTACGAGACGGGCACATGCTGTACGTATACGTTGTACAGAGCTGGGTCTGAAATTCCAAATGGGCGTAGTTGACCTCCGCGAGCGTGAAGCACGATGCGCATCGTAAAGTTGGGGGGTTTGGGGGTACTCCCCCATGAAATTTTTAAATGCCAGATCGCCGCAGATGCGATTTCCTGACATCTAGGCCACAAAAAAAGTCATCCAACTATTTGAGTATTGTAGATTTCCCCCCTGGACCCCCCCCCACCCTGTATCCGCGCCTGATATAAAGCATATGTCAATGGTAATCAATTATGAAATATTGAAGCGGACAGTTTTGAAACCTATTCAGTGTGCATTCCAGGAATGTTTAAAGAGGGGCCAGTTGACCCACCTCATACACAAAGTTGGGGACATTTTAAAAAGGTATAGGGCATTGTAAATGACAAGAGAAAATATAATTAATGGAACTAACCATCACAGTTTCACGAAACACAGTGCTAAGTCATTTTCAAATCGGCTAAAATAGAGATCCGTGTCGTGATGATACAGGTATGTGTTTGAATGTAACGAGTGTGGCCAACTACTGGTTATGTCGACTATTGGTTATGCAACAATGTAATTTAATAGTTGTATCATTGGAAGGTTACAAGATCAAGAAACCAGTTGCTTACTTCAGCAAGAGTATTTGTTTGTTTGTTTATTGGTGTTTAACGGCCTATCAACAGCTAAGGTCATGTAAAGCCGGGCAAACGGGTTTGATCCCGTTTTAACCTGCTGCATCGGGGGGAAAATTCCAAAATCAGAACTGAATATTTACATCAAGAAACAATATATTCAGCCCTGAAATTAGAATAACCTGACCTGGTGGCAGGTCCATACCACACCAAAGTCACTTGGCCCCTTCCCCTAAAATAGGATTACGAATAATGGTAATACTCACATAAGGGGTATAACCAGATTCAACTGTCACATACAAAATGCCAAAGACGTATGTGAGGGCCAAACCAGGTCTCCAGTCGGAATTCCGGTAAGGATGAACCCCGATCGTTAAATTACCCATCGCTTGCACCCACCTTCAACAAGAGTAATACTAAATGCATAACTACACAAATTAATCATGGAAGTGTCTGGAATGCAGCTAATATTCACATCAGTACTGAAAACAAGCCAAAAAACGTCAACAGCAGGCACTTACGGTCACAGGGCTACTAAAATAATTTTTCAGAAATGTATGGTAATTTTGACACCCTGGCTAAACATTGTAGATAAAACACTGGAACCATATCATGTATTTAGTAGTATATTAAAACAGTCATTTGTATTAGCTTACACAATATTTATCAGACTTAATGATGTTTATACTAAAATTTGCTCCAAAGTTGTCTCGTACTTCGTTGAAAAATATTAAAATACAAAAATAACACGAAAATGGGCAACTAGTGACCCCAAGAGGTACCCCAATTGTACCCCTTAAGGGGAATGTGAGTGACGGCATGAACCCCCGTCTAAGTTGTCTAGTATATACGTCTGAATAATAGGAAAACACCATTGAGTGGGGCACTTCTCCCGAAGCACTTGTAAAAAATTATGTTTTATACGGGTAAGTAAAAAAATAACTCGAAAATGTGCAACTGGTGACCCCAGGACACCTATAGCGACCCCTTAAGGGGAATATGACGGCATGAACCCACGTCTATGTTGTCTAGTATATATGTCTCAACAATAGGAACACGCGATTGAGTGGGGCACTTCTCCCAAAGCACTTGTAAAAAGTATATTTTATCCGACAATGACACAAATAAGTCGGAAATGGCCAACTGGTGACACCAGGACCCCTATTGCGACCCCTTAAAGGGAATGGGACGGCATGAACCCACGTCTATGTTGTCTAGTATATATGTCTGAATAATAGGAACACACCATTGAGTGGGGCATTTCTCCCGAAGCACTTGTAAAAAAATATGTTTTTCCAGGTATGACAAAAATAACTCGAAAATGGCCAACTGGTGACCCCAGGACCCCTATTGCGACCTCTTAAGGGGAATGTGACGGCATGAACCCGCGTCTATGTTGTCCAGTATATATGTCTGAATAACAAGAACACACGATTGAGTGGTGGGGCCCGTCTCCCGAAAAATATGTTATATCCGGATATGACAACAATTAACGCGAAATGGGCAAATGGTGATCTGAGGACCCCATTGCGACCCCTTAAGGGGAATGCGACGGCATGAACCCCCGTCTATATTGTCGTTTTTATGTCTAAATAATAGGAACACACTGTTTAGTGGGGCACTTCTCCCGAAGCACTTGTAAAGAATTGTGTTTACATAGACGGTGATTTATGCCGTCGCAAGTGCTTCAGGAGACGTGCCCCACTCAATCCTGTGTTCTTGTTACTCAGACAGTTAATGATATATACTAGACAAAAAAGACGGGCGTTCATTCCGTCACATTCCCCTGAAGGGGTCGCAATAGGGGTCCTGGGGTCACCAGTTGCACATTTTCGAGTTATATTTGACTTACCCGTATAAAACATAATTTTTTACAAGTGCTTCGGGAGAAGTGCACCACTCAATGGTGTTTTCCTATTATTCAGACGTATATACTAGACAAGACAACTTAGACGGGGGTTCATGTCGTCACATTCCCCTTAAGGGGTCCATATGGGCATCCTGGGGTTATCAGTTGCCCATTTTCGCGTTATTGTTGTCATACCCGGATAAAACATATGTTTTTACAAGTGCTTCGGGAGAAGTGCGCCACTCAATCGTGTGTTCCTGTATACTAGACAACATAGACAGGCGTTCATGCTGTCACATTTCCCTTAAGGGGTCGCAATAGGGGTCCTGGGGTCACCAGTTGTCCATTTTCGAGTTATTTTTGACTTACCCGTATAAAACATACTTTTTTACAAGTGCTTCGGGAGAAAGAATAACGGGAGAACGAATAAGCTGTTATTGTGACCAAAAAAAACACAGTAGGTGTCTCAGCTAGGATACAGAAAGCATACAAGACAGATGAAGTAGTAAAAGTCTTATCCGTATAGCCAAGATTATCTAAGCTACATTCAACTTGACTTGAAATCATGTCATTCATGACCTGCTTAAACCACATGGCCACTAAAATAAGTTCATTGTATTCAACTTTCAAGTCAATACGCATGCATTCACATTGTAAATCTTTAATGTGGGTTCAAGTGGGTGGGGTAATATTTAGTGTTGCGATGTTACCTGTGTCTTAAACTGCTACACAACAGGATTCCAAACAATATTCTGATTAAAATGCTTTAACTTATGTATTAACTGAGTGAATATAATCCTCAGTTAAACATTTATTTAGCTATAGTTGGACATATTTGAGATATGTTCTGATAGTTCGTGCCACCATGCACATGTCATAATTTGCAGGCCGATTTCGGGACGAACAGCGTCGGAATGACTTGGAACCACAGGCAATGTTGAATATCCCCCACCCACTTGAATTCATGTAGTATAAGAGTGTCAGGAGAAACCTCACCCCTCGCAACCTCGTGTACGGCCTTGATCAGTGTGTCTGAAAATGTCAGGAGAAAATGTATTGATGTATTATTGTGTTCATGAATTTATATCAAAAAGACCACTTACGGCAGAATGAAAATATTTATTTAAATATTTGCAGACATAAGAAATATATATAAACACAACTGATATTGACCCTGGATGTACAAAACCACAGTTAGTTGCTGTTTATGAATACATTATGTTTGGATTATAGGAAGAAGTGTCATTACAGAAGAAAAGAAAATATAAATTTAATAACTATTCCAACTATTGACATAGTTATTGAGTTAATGAAGTATTGCAATAGTATTGCGATTGTCATTTTACTATCATGATAGCACTATTGCCAATGTTACAATTGCGATAGAAGATACGGTATTATTGATGCATTGTTACAGCCCTAACCCAACAATTATCGACAACTACATCAAATGCATAATAGCATTTACTATTAAAGAGAAGATGTATACACTATAGCATATATCTATTTAGCTGTATTTGCAAACAATGTAGATCCAGATGAGCCGTCTTAATATGATATTTATTAAACAAGCACTGATTTCCTAAGGAATTGTAACAGGGTTTAATAAATACTATATTAAATCATCACAAATGTTAGGATTATTTTTGTTGCATAAACACATTGGCATACATTGAAGCTGTGCTGTGAAACATACAAACTGCAAGGAGTTAATTTGCATATGTATTACACTAGTATATTATGAACTCGAGTACACTGTGTTATTACACTGTAAATGCCTGTTTTATGCAATCAGAAACCATATCAATCTGCAGATTTTCAATAAAATAAAAATAAACTAAAAATTACTTGAAAAACATTTATGATCTACTGATTACATGGCTAACAATTACGGTCTTCCTGTACATGGCATACATGATATTAATTATAGGAAACCTCTGTCCATTTCCACTGCCACACAAAAGTTTAATCACGGCAGGCGGGAATGGAATTTGGGTATTGAAAATCTGCAGAATAAATATATATGTATGCTATGATACGTACCATCCTTCTGTCGATGACACTCTGTCAAGTGAAATCGGTGCTGAAAAGCTTCGGTGAAAATGTTCGAACTTAAATCGGTTGACCATTGTCACCATACTTATAGGTCGGCACTGGCTTCAACTGGAACATGTCGCCACATAAAATCACCTGAATTCCACCAAAGATCTCTTCGTTTGTCCTTACTTTCCTGCATATTTCTTCTATCTGCTCAAAAATCTGGCAGGACAGCATCGACACTTCGTCAACAATTAACACATCCATGTTCATGATTCTGTCTCTTGTTGAATGGACATTGTCATCATTCAGGATGCGTGCTACCAACACATTGGTCTGGTATCGGCCATCAAACAATCCAAAACAGGAATGCAATGTTGTCGCTCCATGCAATAGGGTGCTGGCTATTCCAGTGGTTGCCGTCACATTCACAGTTTTACCGGCGGCGGTTAATTCCTTAGATATCGTATTTAATAGATGCGATTTTCCAGTTCCTGCTTGGCCAGAAATAACTACACTATGGCCACTATGAATGGCATGTAAAAGTGCAGCATTCATTTTCGCGGTAATTTGATAAGATTATAATAATTATATTTAATGAAAAACACATGTTATTGTCGTTGTTGTTGTAATTGTTGTTGTTGTCATAGACAGCCGCTGAATTTTTGTCCAGAAAAAGTAGGAGACATGGGCTGGAGAGACTTAGCGGTTAAATGCACAGGCGATATTGAATATTTCCCCACCCACTTTTTCAATAAGTGTTCGAGGTGGTAGGGCTACCTAACAGAAAGTTGAAATAACAGTACAAGTACTGTACAAGTGCACACATTCCCCAACCTACAAGTGCACACATTCCCCAACCTACGTCGAGTACTGGTAAGTTCTACAACTGGTATAATTGTCCGTTTCTGTTACGCAATAAACAATACAATACTATGTACATGTATGGCAGTAAATTTCTTAATAACAACAATAGATCACTTCACTTACCTTTTAATCAACATATTTGTTTATGTATGTTGAGAAACAAGTCACAAATAGTTAGAAATAGTGAACAAATAAAAATACAAAAAAAAAACACTGTTGTTCTTGTACATTTTCCCGGGGAATGTCAATTTTTTTATCAACCAATCAAATCGTTTGTTACAAACGCTTTACTATAAACCGGAAGTAGCCTGGACAGACAAAAGAAATCTGCAGTAAAACAAATTAAAAGCATTATTTTGTATGTTTTAACACATCTGGGTTGCAATTGAAGGTGAAATTCTGTTTATTATAATTTACCTTGGTTTACCTTGGTTGAAGGCCGTTTCTGTAAGCAGTCGCTTGTTCTGGCCTATTTTAGCCATTTACATATAAATACATATAACTTGTGGTCGGGCGGGCATAACTATGTACAACTATACATTACTAAATATTAAATTTCCCTGGTCTGTTCCTCCAGGCCTTGTTCAACGAGCTCTTGAAGCTGTTAACTGTTGAGACGTTCACACAATGCATTCACTGGGTAACAAGTTCCATCCAGCCAGTGACAACTCTCTGTGAGACACTTTCTGTCGGATTATTCGCAGTCTGCATTGACTCTTTTGAAGTTTACGATTGTGACCTCGGGTTCGTGTTGTTTCCTGTGGTTTGAAGAATTTCCTCTCGTCGTGCTCGTCGATTCCATTCATTATTTGAATACTTGTATCATGTCCGCTCTGTCGCGTCTATATTGAAGTGTCGGTAAACCGAGTATTCCTCATTCTTTCATCATATGGTTTCATCTGTATGTCCTTCACTAGCTTTGTGGCCCTACGTTGAGCGTTTTCAATTAATAGGATGTCTTTTTTGAGAAAAGGTGACCAAATTACGGATCCATACTCTAAATGGGGTCGCACTAATGACTTGTAAAGTGGTAAGAACATAGATTTGTCCATAAATGTAAAAGTTCTTCTAATTATACCGATCATCTTGTTTGCTTGATTGACGGACTTTGCAATATGTGTGCTAAACTTCAAGTCATCCGTAAATGTAACTCCCAGGTCTTTCTCCTCGGTTACTTTTGATATTGGGACATTGGCATCGTCCTCCTGCATGTAGTATATTTGCTGTTGGTTAGTTCGACCAATATGCATACATTTGCACTTACTTGCATTGAAGCGTAACTGCCAGGTGTCTGACCACTTTGAGAGCGAAATTAAGTCTGACTGAAGTCTCTCACAATCTGAAGCATCCTTGACTGTAGCTGACAACTTGGTATCATCTGCGAAAATTTTAACAAGATTTTTCGACTATTTCTGGTAGATCGTTGATAAAGAGTAAAAACAACACGGGTCCGAGGACACTACCCTGCGGAACTCCTGAAATTACTTCTGCCCATTCTGACTTTTCATTATTGATAACTACTCTCTGTTTACGGTTCTCCAAGAAACTTCGAATCCACAACAAAACACTACCTCTTATTCCGTACGCATGGAGTTTTACTCAGTAAACGTTCAAATGGCACAGTGTCAAACGCTTTTCGAAAGTCTAAGTATATAATGTCTATACAATCGCCACTGTCTAGTATATCAGTCCATATTTCTATCACTTCTAGCAACTGAGTTACACAGGAATGTCCACGACGAAAGCCATGTTGGTGATTTGAGAATAGATTATGATTGTCCATATGTTTCATAAGTTTCTCCTTTACTATTCGTTCAAGAAGTTTAACATGATGTTGCCGTTAGACTCACTGGCCTATAATTTTCCGCTAATTTTTTACTACCCTTTTTATTATAGGTGTGATAAATGCTTTTTCCTTTTTTCATTCAGTGGGGACTGATCCAGTTGATACTGACAGATTGAATAGAGTTGTCAACGGTTCGCACAGTACGTGTCTCAGCTCAAATAGTACTTTGTTGTGTATTCCATCCGGACCTGGTGTCTTCTTCGTGTCTAATTTGGTTAAATGTCTCATTACATCTTCTTGAGTTATCTGTATTTCACTCAGTTCTGATGTGAATGTCCTATCAATAATTGATGGAATTGTTGTTGTAATTTCCTGTGTGAATACACTTGCGAAAAAACTATTTAGTACATTCGCTTTCTCCAAGTCAGATGTAGTTAGTTGGTTGTTTTCCATAATTAAGTCACTTACACTATCCTTTGTTTTAGTTTTAGATTTAACGTATCTCCAAAATGACTTATTATCTTCTTGAATGTTCTCAGCTAGAGATTTCTCATAGTTCTGCTTTGCAGTTCTGATAATGTTTGTCGTTTCGTTCCGCTGCTCTGCATACGTACAGAAATTAGTGTCGTTTCTTTGGTTTTGATACTTGACCCAAGCTCTGCGTTTCTTGTCAACAGCTTTTGCAGTGTCCTTATTCATCCAAGGCTTTCTGAAACATGCTCTACTTCTGGAGATTGGAATGTGTTCCTTCATAGATAAATCTATTTTCCCTGAGAGAAATTCCCAGTATCCGTCCACTGATGTAATGGGAGCATCCTCCCAGTCTACACTTTGCAGGTACTCACTTATAGCAGTATAATCTCCTTTGTAATAATTTAGTCTTTGAGCACCTGCATCATGGGGCTGAGTATAGCACTTATAATCAAATGTTAGTAGACGGTGGTCACTTTTCCCTAGTCCAGGTAAGTATTCTAGATTACTAACCATTGATTCCTCGTTTGTAAAAATTAGGTCAAGAATATTAGCACTGTGACCCTCTCTGAGTCTTGTTGGTTCAAGCACGTGTTGGAAAAAGAATGTATCTTTCACAACCTCCAGGAAAATTGATGTTTCACTTTGAATCGATAGACTACAATGTCCTTTTTTTTTGCAAAGCCCTGGTATATCCACAGGCAATGTTGAATATCCCCCACCCACTTGCATTCATGTAGTATAACAGAAGGCCAGACACTAAAGCCTGAATCGAGATTTCATTTCAGTGTCCCACTCACTTCCGGTTGAGCTAAAATTTGCAACGGACGATTTGATTGGTTGAAATTTTTTATCAACCAATCAAATCGTTTGTTACAAACGCTTTGCTATAAACCGGAAGTAGCCTGGACAGGCAAAAGAAATCTGCAGTAAAACAAATTAAAAGCATTGTATGTTTTAACACATCTGGGTTGTAATTGAAGGTGCCATTCCGTTTATTATAAGTTTACTCCAAATAGATATGCCAGAAATTGCACCAATATTGATTAATATTAGACAGAATACAGATTAGTATTTCATCACACTTGTTAGTGTCTCCCCTTGACTCTTATCTATACAGATTGAATACAATGGAATTATTTTAGTAGCCCTGTGGGTATATCCCCCGCACTGTGGGGACCGAAAAATGTGTATTCCCCCGCTATATGGCCCCGTCCCCGGGGCAGATACACATGTAGTTTGGGCCATTTTTATAATGTATATTAAAAGTATTATAACATGTTTTAGCCATCTATTCACTCAAGGAGTGTTGCTTTATCTTTCACATACTATATACGAGTGCTATGTGATTTTGCCAATGTATGACAAGGCAGGTATTCCATGGGTAAACGATCTGCAAACAAAAATATGATTATTAAGCTTGACACTTGCACTTGAGTTGTGTATACAATAAATGATGTAGTTGTGTTACACGAACTGTGAATGTAGAGCCATGTATATCCCGAAGGACTGCACTGATGTGCAGGCTCTTCTGGGTCTACATTGCCCTAAATCATGAGACCGTCTTTATCAGAATGTGGCTCAAATATTGCTTGAATTCATTTATGAGTTATTGGAATTGCAACATGTGACGCTATTAAATATTCAGCAATCATATTAATGGCCTGATTGACAATGATGAAATTGTGTTTTACGGCTCAGTGACGTGTATCTTTTAAGCACTTGGAGCTGGTAATACACCTGTACCGGTTTAATAGGAGTTGTGATTCATCTCTGAATTTACGTAATCTAGATTTAGTGTTCTTATGGCCTTATTGGATGACTGAATAAATCATGGACGCTCGTATAGATTTGTTGAGTTAAATACTGTTCGTCTGCATTCTTAGAAAACCGGACCTGATATGTGTAATCGGTGTAAGTCCCATTCCCACCATGTAAGGCACAGCACCACACAGTCAGATTGGGATCCAAACCGATCCTAGAACATGTCTTACCGTATTGTTCGAAAGGGTACAAACTGTGAGTGTTGAGCCCTGTAGACCTGATCGGCCTGCACTGGTGCGCGGGCCAATCTGGGTCTACATTGCCCTCTATCATAAGACCACCTTTCTCAGAATAGGCTCAAATATTGCATGAATTCTAGTTACAAGATATTTCTCGTTGCAATTTACTTTATCGGATTTACAATCTCTGCTCAACATTACCTACCAGCTAAGTACCATTCAATGAAATAAACATGACTCCCTGGCCATCAAGCAAACACGTCCGCTATTCCATGTGGAACACAAGGTCTATCTGACGTGTTTGCGTGATTCATCTCTGAATTTATGTACTCCTGATTTGCTGTCATTATGGCTTATAAATAGTCTGCATTCTGAGAAAAACCGAGCCTGGTACGTCTACCACCTGTCCAAGTCCCATTCCCACTATGTAGGGCACAGCACCACACAGTCAGATTGGGACCCAAACCGATCCTAGAAGCATGTGTTATTCAAAAGGGTAAAATAAAAATCTGTGAATGTTGAGCCCTGTAGACCCTGATCAGACTGCACTTGTGTGCAGGCCGATCTGGGTCTACCTTGCCCTGAATCCCAAGACGCATTTCTCAGAATGCGGCTCAACAAATGCTTGAATACTAGTAGTAATGAGTTATTGAATTTGCAACCAGTGACGCTGAAAGTCGGCAATCGTTATAATGGCCTAATTGGCGATGATGAAGCTGTGGTTTACGGCTCAGTAACTTGTATCTTAAGTCCTTAGAGCTGGTAATACACCAATGTTGGGGAGAGAATTCGTAATTCATCTCTGAATTTACAAGATCCTGATTTGGCGTTGAGATGGCGCATTTGAATTATTGAACGAATCCTTGCCGCTTGCACCAATTGGTTGAATTAGATACTGTTGGGCTGCATTCTGAGAATACCGGACCTGATATGATATATCAACAGATGCCTTCGGAAGTTCCACTCACCGATATGAATGTAGATACCGAATATGGTTGAATTTGGCAAAAAAAAAACAACAGAAAATATTGCCAGAAAGCGGACTGGTATTTAAATT